>MAOA02000035.1:2352890-2614204 GCA_002742255.2 Ceratocystis albifundus | reverse complement strand
CTAACCCTAACCCTAACCCTAACCCTAACCCTAACCCTAACCCTAACCCTAACCCTAACCCTAACCCTAACCCTAACCCTAACCCTAACCCTAACCCTAACCCTAACCCTAACCCTAACCCTAACCCTAACCCTAACCCTAACGTTCCACAACTGTCAAAACGTGACTGTATTCTTTGTCGTCTTTCTTTGCTGTGGGCAAGGGACCAATGAAATCGATACCGATATCTTGCCATGGGCGATCTGGGATGGGGAGTGGTTTGAGCAAGCCTTCTTTACTCGTACGCCAAGTGTTCGTACTTCCACAGACTTGGCAGTTTCTTGCAAACTTCCTCACATCCAACGCACAGCTAGGCCAGAAAAAGAGACGTGACAGCTCGGCATACATCGTGTTTCTGCCAGGGTGAACTAGAGTTGGTGAATCGTGAATGTCTTGTAGTAATTTCGTGCGCAAAGGTTCTGAGTTAGGAACCCAAAACCTCCCTCGGTATAAGACTCTCGATTTGTCGTCCAACTTGCAGTCGCTAACACTGACTCGTATGCGGTTTCGAATTTCCTCTGGCCATTGTCCGTTTGCAGCAAGTAAAGACGTTCTGATTAGCTTCATGTCGTTGTCGTTGTTTATTCCTTGGAGCCACAGCGCTTTCAGACTTTCTGACAAGAACTCTGGGGCCTCATCTGTGGTTTGTCGTGAAGACACAGGTTCCACGCTTGATCGGCACGTGCGCATGACATCGACGCCATTGTCAGTGGAAAGTTCAAGCATCTGTTTGTTTCTTCCTCTAAGACGTTCGTCTTGTGCGTTTTCCGGTAAATCCCGTCGAGATAAGGCGTCAGGTAGTGGTGAGAGTTTTCCTGGGCGATGAAGAATCTCGCAGTTGTATTCGCTCAGCAGAAGATGCCAACGTATTTGGCGTTCCGACAGGTCTTGGCTTTTTGTGAAGTGCAACAGGTTCTTATGATCCGAAACAACTTTGAATGGTTCCTTGAGTCCTTTCAGCTCGCTTCGCCATTCCTTCACAGCGTGGATCACTGCAAGTAGCTCTTTGTCGTGGATCGGGTAGTTGCACTCAGCAGCTGTCAGCTTTCTACTCGTGTATGCGCAAGGACGGCTCGTACCATCAGGCTGGGTCTGCAGGAGTGCTGCTCCCATCGCGTATCCCGAGGCGTCCGTCTCAACTGTCGTCGGCAGGTCTGGGTCGTGGGTGCAGAGAATTGGCGCTGATGTGAAAGCCTTTTTCAAGTCGACGAAGGCCTTTTCTGCCTTCTCATTCCATTTGAACGGCGTTTTTACAGTAACCAAGGCGTTTAGAGGTGCTACGCGCTTGGAGTAGTTCCTGATGAAACCTCTGTAGAAATTGCACAGGCCGAGAAACTTACGTACATGCTGGAGCGAACTTGGCCTCTTCCATTCCGTGATCGCCGTTATTTTCTTTGGATCCGTTAGCACCTGTCCTGGTCTGAGAATGTAACCCAGGTAGGTGATTTCCTTGGTGGCGAAGTCACACTTGTCGATGTCTACAGTGAGTCCACCTTTTCGGAGGCAGGCAAGCGCTATGTTGACTTTCTCGTAATGTTCCTTGGCAGAACCTTTGGTGAAAATCAGCACGTCGTCTACGTATGCAGAAGCCCAAACGTCCAGGTAGGGCCGCAAAAGACTGTTGATGAATCTTTGGAAATGTGACGGTGCATTCGCAAGACCAAATGGCATGACTTGCCATTCATACAGGCCTTGCCGGGTTCTAAAAGCCGTCTTCCACTCGTCTCCCTTCGCGATGCGTATGTTGTGGAAAGCAGAGACTACATCAAGTTTCGTAAACAGCGTTGCTTCAGACACATGTCTCAACGTTTCGGCAATGTTTGGCAGCGGATAGCGATCTTTTATCATAACAGCGTTTAGACCACGGTAGTCAACACAGAAACGCAGTCCGCCTCCTGGCTTTTTTACAAACAGGATAGGGGCGGCTGCTGTCGACTTACTAGTCCTTATGTGCCCTTTCTGGATCAAGCTGAGAATGGTACGTCGAAGCACTAGAAGCTCGTCGCGCGACATTTTATACAACGGGCCCCAGGGAGCCTTTTCGTCAGGGACCGTCAACTTGATCTCATGGTCCATTCCGGGTCGGCGAGGGGGCAACCTTTTGGCGTACTGGGCGTCTGGGTCAAAGGCAGCAACATTTTCAGCGGACACCCATCGGGGAATTCGCGATTTCCATCTTGCCGGGTCTGCGGGTTGGCTTTCCCGGTTGAGTCTGTCCAGAGCTTTGTTAATGTCTTCGATAGAGGCTCTGAAAACATTGATTGTCTTGGACCCGAACTGCTTCTTGTCTTGTTCAGTGAGTCTGTTGAACTTGAAAACCCTTCTCACAAACTCTGGCTTTGTCACAGATTGGGTATTTCTCCCGTAAACCGTAACTCCCTTATTCTTGAAATTGATAGCATCGTTTTCACAATCTATCAGTGCGTTATTTCTCTTAAGCCATGGATAACCTATCAGAATTTCGTCCGATAGGTCGGGTACAACCCATGCTGCGTGTTTCTCTTTGAACCCACCAACGTCCAGTTCAAATGTCGTGATTTCATCACAAATAGTGGGTTTCGTGCTATTAAATGGGGTCAGGCTGCGGGCACGTCCAGCCTTTTGCGTCTTGAGTTTGAGTTTCTTCACAAGTTTTTGGTTGATCATGGAGGTGGAGGCGCTACCAGTGTCTATTAAAGCAATGGATGGGAAGGTCCCATTGATAATAACATCTACTTCTATGGACTTGTTCTGCGTAGACATTTCTCCCTCTTTTTTCTCCCACTTCTTGGCAAACTCATCAGTCTCTTCTTTGGACCTCTGTACACGGCTTCGCACAGAGGTGGCTAGTTTTCCGAAAGCGCGTCTGTTTCTTCGTCGGAAGATTCCACGTCTGGGCTTTCTTGGACATGGCGTACTTTGGTCTTCGTGCCTTCAGGAGGTATGGCTGGCAAGCACGGGCAGTCGCGGATCTGGTGAGAGGACACGCCGCAGCGGTAGCACCGCCTCTCTTGGCGTCTCCTGTTGACCTCGTCTTCCGACACCCATCGAGCCCTCTTTTTGGTGTCTGCCGTGGTACGTCTGGCAGCGGCTCGGAAGGGGTTGCTTTTCGGCGATGGGGCGGAGCGGGGCTGGGGATTGTTCTGAGCATGGAAGCTCAAGTTGTTATCTAGGATTGTGAGATCCTGGACAAATTCCTCGTACTTCTTGTAGGTCTTCAACGTTGCCATCTTTTCTGACAGCTCTCGAGACAATCCTCTTTTTACCGTGTTGATCTTCTGCTTTTCCGTCCAGTCAGAAGCTTCCGCCTCTATCATTAGACGTTCCGCGTAGATCAAATAGTCCTTGACGGAGCGGTTTCCTTGCCTTATGGTGGCAAGTTTGTTCTCCGCTCTTTCCACTGAGCCGTGGTCCACAAAAGTGCTTTGCAGCAGGGCCATAAAGGCCTTCAGCGCTTTCTTCCCGTCTTTCATGGCATAGAATGTCGGCATGCGGGAACTAATCCGATCGTGCGCGAGGCCAGTCAGGCGGCTGAAAGCGTATGTGACGCAGCCTCTTTCCCCACCAAGAGCTTCGGCGTCATGGTAGAATTTTTCTTCCATGCTAGCAACAAACGTGAGGAATCGATGGTGGTTTTTGCCATCGAATTCCTTAACGTCCGGCATGATGGGTCTCGGACGACGGGCGTGCATCTGTAGAGCGGCGATTTGTGCTTGGAGCAACTCAATCGTTCTGTCTTGTTGAGAGCTGGAGGGCTGGTCTTCTTGTTGGGTGGAGGGCTGGTCTCCCTGCTGGATGGAGGGCTTTTGTTCTTCCATCGTGTTCGTTTTTTGTAAAAAAAAAAAAAAAAAAATAAAATAAAGATAAAGATAAATAAATAAATAAAATTGTTTATCCGTTCCGTTCGTTTCGTCGTTCGTTGTTCGTCGTTGGGTTTTTTTGAATGAGAAATGATGTCACGGGTTAGCCTACGGATGTTCTCGCAGGAAGGTTCGGAGATGGTCAGATATTTCTCATTGAGGAGTAAACTAGGAACTAAGTACTAAGTAGCTACGTATGTGAGGGAATATATAGTTGAGGGGCAGGAATATAAGTGGGGATGCAATCATATATGTGCGGGGCTAGAGCCCTAACACTGACGACCACCGGTACAGAGGCAGAGCGGCGAAGTGGGTCAACAGAGAAGAAATGAACAGGAGGCGCCAGGCCAACGTCTGCTTGCGCTGTGCTCGCCCAGGTTGCTACACTAGAGTCTGCCCGCTACAACCAGCGAGACCCCCGAGCCACACCACTACGCAAGTCAACAACACGGCGACTCAGGAATGGGCCACGCCGACAGTGGAGGATGTATCTGACGAGATAAGCCAGGGAAAAGACTGAGCCCTGCCCAAAGTCGCGGACAGGCGCAAGAAAAGGAATTGGAAAAGCTTTGGTTGACAAAATGGAAGGGAACGATGGACTGTAGTCTTCTTGTAGTAGAAGTCTTGATCAATGACATGAACACGACAACTGCATTAATAGATCCCGGTTCTTCAGCATACAACGTAGTATCTGAGTCATTTGCAGAGTCTGCACAACTAAAGCGCATACCAATTCCAGCGCGAACAGTAAGAACTCCAATGGGAAAAAGAGGAGTAATCAACGAAGTGGCCCACATGTCCATCAACATTGAAGGGCATGAGGAAAAGGACGTATTCGCATACATCATGCCCGGCAATGAATATGATGTAATGCTTGGTCTACCGTGGATCAAGAAACAAGGTGCCATCTACATACCACAAGAAGACAAAATGCTGATATGCTCTACCAACACCACTGTTGAGAAAATAGGAGTCAGAGAAGAAAGATTAAAAAAGAAAAACAAGGGAAAAACAAACATGAGTGTGATCAACGGACGCACATTTGCAGCTATGATGAGAATCGCAAAGAGGAAGGGCAACGCCACAACATCAATCTTCGCAGCCAGCATAGAAGATATAAACAAGGCACTAAAGAAAAAACCAGAAACTCCACCAGCTGAAATCCGCAAGAGACTGCCTCCACAATATGCAGACTTATGGGATGCCTTTGCCCACTCGGACGAAGAACTGCCACCTCATCGCCCAAGACTCGACGCAAAAATAGACCTGCAAGGAGAAAAGGAACTACCCTGGTGCCCACTATATCAGATGTCAAGAGATGAACTGCTGGTACTGAGAAAAACCTTGACAGACCTGATAGCGAAAGGGTTCATCCGCGCCAGCAACTCAGCAGGAGGAGCCCCAGTCCTATTTGTGAAGAAACCAGGAGGGGGGCTAAGACTCTGCGTGGACTATCGAGCACTGAATGCAATCCTCAAGAAAGATCGGTACCCAATTCCGCTCATCCAAGAAACTTTGAGAGTAATCTCACAAGCCAAGTGGCTCACCAAGCTGGATGTACGAGCGGCTTTCCACAGGATCAGAATCGCAGAAGGGGACGAATGGAAGACAGCCTTCCGCACACGATATGGATCATATGAATGGCTCGTTATGCCGTTCGGAATCGCCAACGGAACCTCGGTGTTCCAAAGATTCATCAACCATGTGCTGGACGAGTTCCTAGACAGCTGTGCGTCAGCTTACGTCGATGACGTGATTGTATACTCGAGTGGTTCACTCGAAGATCACAGACAAAAAGTACGCAAGGTCCTCAAGAAGCTCCAACAAGCAGGCCTGAGACTAGACCTTGACAAGTGCGAATTCGAGACCAACAAGGTAAAATATCTCGGCATGATCATCACAGCGGGAAAAGGCGTTGAAATGGATCCAGAAAAGGTTAAAGCGATACAAGATTGGCAACAGCCCACAACTGCTAAAGGAGTCCGCAGCTTCTTAGGCTTTGCAAACTACCACAGAGACTTCATCAAAGACTATGCTGAACTGGCAAGACCACTGATAGCACTCACGAAAAAGGACACCCCTTTCAAGTGGAGTGAGGCAGAGGAATCAGCATTCGCCAAACTGAAGGACGCCTTTGTAAAAGGAAACATGCTTGCAAGTTGGGACCCAGATGCACAAACGTGGCTAGAAACGGACGCCTCAGGAGTGGGAATAGGAGGTGTTCTGAACCAAGGACCTGAAACAGAGAAAAGACCAATTGCATTCTTCTCCAGAAAGATGACTCCGGCAGAAATGAACTACGGCATACACGACAAGGAACTACTAGCCGTCATCGAGTCAGCAAGAAAATGGAGAGGAGAGCTTAGAGGCCTGGAAAAGTTCACGTTACTGACAGACCACAAGAACCTGGAATACTTCAGAACGAAGCAACGACTATCTGAAAGACAAATAAGGTGGATGGAAGAACTGGAGGAACTACCGCCCTTCACAACAATCCACCGACCAGGAAAGCTAGCCGTGGTACCAGACGCGCTATCGAGAAAGGACGAATTCTTTGACAAAGAAGAAAGAGACGAAAGCAGAACCAAACGCCTCTGGAAAGAGAGCTGGGATCCAGTGGACACCCAATACACTGAGATTATGCAGCAGTCAATCACAGAAGAACCCACATCGAAAAGCGCAGAAACCAGGAACCCATTCGAAGCAGAGTCAAATCTGGGACGACTCTGGACAAAAGCAACGGAAAAGGATCCAGACTATGAGAAAATCAAGGAACACATAGTCAAACGAATACAATTCCCATCAACACTTGTCCCTCCAGGCTCAGCACAAGCATCGGACTGCTCTGTCAGAGACGGCATTGTATACCACAGACACGCGATTTGGACACCAGACTGTGAAGACCTGAAGGGTGAGCTACTGAAGAAGCACCACATTGACCCAATATCGGGACATGGGGGTAGAGACGCGACAATAGTAGCACTGCGAAGACAATTCTTCTGGCCGAGAATGATAGAAGACGTCAAACGACTACTGAGAAACTGCGACTGGTGCGGCAGGACAAAGCCTTGGAGAGAGAAAGTACATGGCCTACTGACACCTCTACCTGTCCCATCCCGACCGTGGCAAGGAATCTCAATGGACTTTATGACACACTTGCCAGGAAAATTCACAGATTTGCTAGTGGTTACATGCAGACTCACAGGAAACGTCATCCTAGTACCTTTGGAAGACACAAAAACCACCACTGTAGTCGACGCGGTCATGGCAAACGTATATGCACATCATGGGCCTCCCGAGTGGATTGTCAGCGATAGAGGCCCTCAGTGGGTGGGTGAGTTATGGAAAGCATTTTGCAACACCCTGGGGGTGGAGAGAAAGCTATCCACAGCATACCATCCACAAACAGACGGGGCAACTGAGCGAGCAAACCAAGAGGTTCAGATCTTTCTCCGCACGAAAATAGCACTGGATCAACAAGACTGGGCGAGATGGATCCCAGCGGCACAAATAGCTATCAACAACAGACCGCAGCCAAGAAGGCATGGTGTAAGCCCATTTTTCCTCACGCACGGCTACAACATCACCCCAGTCCAAGTGCTTGACGAAACCAGCAACAGTGCGAAAGGCAGCAAGATGGCCGACGTGGAAGCCATCAAGACAAAACTCCAAGAGCTGACAGAGTGGGCCCAGGTGGTAACAGCAGACACGCAACAGAACATGGAACGACAAGCAAATAAACACCGCGCGGCGGCGCCAATGTTCCGAGTCGGTCAAGAAGTCTGGCTGAAGCTAAAGAACATGAAACTGGGAAGGCCAAACCGCAAACTCGACTGGCTCAACGCGAAATACAAGGTTACAAAGCAAATAGCACCAATGGTCTACGAACTGGACGTACCAAAGGGAATACACCCAACATTTCACGTTGACCTACTGAGGCCAGCAGGAGAAGACCCATGGCCGGGGCAAAACGCAGATTCCGACAAGGCAGCCCCCCTCTTCAACGAGAAGGGAGAAGAGGTATGGCTAGTCGATGAAATCCTCTGCGCTTTCGGAAGGAGGAAGGAGAGAGTGGTGTGGATAAAGTGGAAAGGGTTCGAGACACCAACCTGTGAACCAATCGACAACGTCATCGAAGACAACCTGGAAGCATTACACAGTTGGGAAGCGAAGTGGGGACCAATAACAAAAAATGATGGACCAAAGGAGATCTACCTCACACCGACCGGACGCTTGAAGAGCAAGTGGAGGAAGAAAGAAGGAGAGGAGAAGGAGAATGATATTGCGGTTTAGCACCGACAATAGAAGGCTGTTAGGGTTGTGCGGGAATAGTGGGGCAGGTTGAGGTATTTATCCCCGCACAACAGCAGAGTTTTCCACTTAGTCTTCTTCTACTCTTCATCGATTAATAAAGATTCTTTACGTTCTACAGCATTGCGTCTCACAACCGTAACACAACGACGGCCTACCACCCAGCCACGAACGGTGCAGTAGAAAGGACAAATGCAGAGATCAAGTCGAAGCTAGCAAAGCTGGGCGCGCAAGGCCCACACTGGTTGAAAGCATTACCAATGGTTGAATTTGCTCTCAATGCAACGCCTGGAAGTTCCACTCAAGTATCCCCATTCTTTTTAAGCCACGGTTACCACCCAAAGACAGTCGACCTGGAACCAACAGACCTACCGCCACCGAACCCCGAAGGTCCATTAGGACAAGCGGAAAGAGTCTTGGAAAAACTTAGAACCACCAGGGACTGGGCCAAAGCAAACCTGACGATGGCAAGAGCAGAAATGGAAGAAACGGCAAATCGCAGACGGAACCCCCACAGAGACTACCAACCAGGCGAATGGGTGTGGCTTAACATGAGAAAGGAGCAACTCGGGCCTGGACTTGGAAGAGGTTTGCGCAACAAACACGTGCGATGCCAAGTTATGGAGAAAGTTGACAGCCACACCTACAAGCTAAACGTACCAGGATCGACTGCTCACAACACATATCATGCCGACAGACTTAGACCAGCAGCAAACGATCCGTTCCCTTCCCAAATCACCCACGATGATCAGCCAGGACCAGTTGGTAACGAGCAAGGAGTAGACATGTACGATGCGGAAAGAATTCTCAGAGAACGCAAGAAACGAGGAAAGCTGGAATACGAAGTTAAATGGCAAGGATGGAACGAGACAACCTGGGAACCAGCCGAGTACCTGGAAAACACCATCGCTCTCAACGTTTGGAAAGAGACTCACTCTGCCGTCCCGAAAAGAAGGTTGAAAAGGAGGAGAGGAGGCAGATGTTAGGGCTCTAGCCCCGCACATATATGATTGCATCCCCACTTATATTCCTGCCCCTCAACTATATATTCCCTCACATACGTAGCTACTTAGTACTTAGTTCCTAGTTTACTCCTCAATGAGAAATATCTGACCATCTCCGAACCTTCCTGCGAGAACATCCGTAGGCTAACCCGTGACAGTTCAGTGCAGTCTGGAAACCCGAAATGAATCATGGCTATTCAAGTGGTTCACGTAGATGCCTGTGCCATCCCTACATCTGCTCTCGGCGTAAGCTAAATTCTCCTCACTACATGGTCAAAGACCTTGAACTGGCGAATGAGATGTTAAGCCAGAGCCAGCCGGAAAGAAATAGCCCGATTGCAGAGAAGAGAGGTAATCAAAACAGAGGAACAATACCAAGCAATTGGCCAAATGGATGAGGATGCTCAGATAGCCTCCGAATCATCGAAAAGTGGAGGTCGAAGAAGGCCGGTGCGACGGGTGGCCCAAGCATGCAGTGCCCGTGGCAAGCCCATTTGTATTGCAAGTAAGTGACAGATAGTAGTTGGCCGGCATTTCTAAAGGAGACTGTAGCGAGTCTCTCTTGGGCTGTTTAAATACTTTTGCAGTGTTCTTGCTCCGGTTTCGATCGTGAAGTTGTAGTCGGATGAGGACATCTAAATGGTAGCAAATTGTACATCTATGAATGTCGGGGCAAATGGAATATAGAGAAACAAATACACTTCTTCAACACGCTCTAACCTGCCCGGTCAGGTACCGGCCTACGAGTGTTTATCTGATCTGTTTCCAGACCCTCTACTATCCTGGATAAAGCTTCTTTGGATTCTTCTAGTGCTAGTAAACAGGACATCCTGTTAAGTTTAAATACAACAGTACGAGCAATAGGAATCTTGATACATGATCTAGCTTGGGTCAAAATAGAACCTCGTGTCAATAACAGGCCAGGCTTTCTTCCGTTTCTTTGCTTCTACTGTATACTACCGTTATTCGCTTCCTCCGCCAGAACCAGAAGAGAAGAAGCAAAAGTGATTATCAGCAATGTCTTGTGTCTATCTAATTCGTGCTTGAAGAGCGGTTCTCAGCCGGCTTATATATGGGTTACTACCGTGTCTGGACCAAGCATATGGGCCTGATGAGAAGGACCTGCATGTCTAACGCTAGCCCGGCCCAAGAAAGAAGGGCAGGAAGGGTATAGTAAATGAAAGATGCAGATGACAAATTTCTTGGACAGCGACAATCTACTCATCATATACACCAACAAAGGCGCTTGTGGAAACAGTTCTTGTCATTTCTTGGCTACAGTAGCCAAAAAAGGGCCTCTCACACGGCACACCACGGCACACCACGGCAAAATGATGATCACTGATAACGATGATATACGGAGGTCTTGACCAGCAAAGTCGATGTGCTGCCTCGACTGGATCTTGTAGTTTGACCTCCTAGTTATCCTTCCTTGTCTTTCCAGTAGTCCGCCACCTCATGCCCAGTGCCAGTCACTCTATAGCATTCTACATGCTACGACTTGACAAGATACTGGTAGGTTCAGCAAGTTGTTCCGGAGTCAAGACCCGTGTCTCTGGCCCAAATGTAGCCTGAATTCAGTAACACTCTCGCGGGTCCCAACGCCCACGTGATGGGAGTACGAGAACCTTCTTCACGATCTGATCTGGCTAGTTTAGATGAGTTTCTCTTTCTCTTCCTCTCCAATGCGTAATCTTCGACCATGCCCAAACCGGCTATAGTGAACATCTTGTATCCAATTCGTAACAACCGTCTCTATATACCTGCCACCAACCCTGAAGCTTAGCGGAACTAGGTCAGTGTTGAGTTCCGGTGGGCGATTACTATTTGACTCACAAAAGGCCGGTAGCAGTACATAGTACTACTCGAGGTACCAACTGCCCGTTCTCAGTAACGGCAAAGCGGTCTCTCGATGAGGATATCGAAGAACAGCAGCAGATAAACTTTGGTATTACCGCCAACTCACACTCACAACAGAGTGCATTACTATTTACTGATTCATTGATTATTTCGATTGCGAATGTAAGAGCTTACGTAAGTTCCATTCTGTTCCCTTGTGGCTTTAAAAGCACGGCTAGCCGTGGCCCTATTAGGCCCCCCCCAACGGAGGGCGGGACGCATAGTGGGAGACAGGGGGAGGCACATATAGGTGCCGTCAAAACAAGGGGGCGCTTATAGTTAAAGGGGGGCAGCGCATGCAGGCGTCGCCCGGAACCTGCGGGAGTTGTATAAATTCCTGATTTTTGGCATCCCTCAGACATCACGATAATAAAGCACGGGACTTTTGTCAATTGGATACCAGCTACAAGAACGGCTCTGTTGTTACTTGAAGATAGATCCTATTGCGAGTTGACTATAACACAACAATGTGTTTGCTGAAGCTCTTCGATATCCTTAATGAAAAACCTATTGGCCATATTGAGAATGGGCCGTCGGTACGGTACCTCAAGTAGTGGTCTCCCCCCGTTGGTGATTCAAAGTATCAGTAGGCTGGCATGATCTATCGCAGAGTGTTAGGGCTCTAGCCCCGCACATATATGATTGCATCCCCACTTATATTCCTGCCCCTCAACTATATATTCCCTCACATACGTAGCTACTTAGTACTTAGTTCCTAGTTTACTCCTCAATGAGAAATATCTGACCATCTCCGAACCTTCCTGCGAGAACATCCGTAGGCTAACCCGTGACATCATTTCTCATTCAAAAAAACCCAACGACGAACAACGAACGACGAAACGAACGGAACGGATAAACAATTTTATTTATTTATTTATCTTTATCTTTATTTTATTTTTTTTTTTTTTTTTACAAAAAACGAACACGATGGAAGAACAAAAGCCCTCCATCCAGCAGGGAGACCAGCCCTCCACCCAACAAGAAGACCAGCCCTCCAGCTCTCAACAAGACAGAACGATTGAGTTGCTCCAAGCACAAATCGCCGCTCTACAGATGCACGCCCGTCGTCCGAGACCCATCATGCCGGACGTTAAGGAATTCGATGGCAAAAACCACCATCGATTCCTCACGTTTGTTGCTAGCATGGAAGAAAAATTCTACCATGACGCCGAAGCTCTTGGTGGGGAAAGAGGCTGCGTCACATACGCTTTCAGCCGCCTGACTGGCCTCGCGCACGATCGGATTAGTTCCCGCATGCCGACATTCTATGCCATGAAAGACGGGAAGAAAGCGCTGAAGGCCTTTATGGCCCTGCTGCAAAGCACTTTTGTGGACCACGGCTCAGTGGAAAGAGCGGAGAACAAACTTGCCACCATAAGGCAAGGAAACCGCTCCGTCAAGGACTATTTGATCTACGCGGAACGTCTAATGATAGAGGCGGAAGCTTCTGACTGGACGGAAAAGCAGAAGATCAACACGGTAAAAAGAGGATTGTCTCGAGAGCTGTCAGAAAAGATGGCAACGTTGAAGACCTACAAGAAGTACGAGGAATTTGTCCAGGATCTCACAATCCTAGATAACAACTTGAGCTTCCATGCTCAGAACAATCCCCAGCCCCGCTCCGCCCCATCGCCGAAAAGCAACCCCTTCCGAGCCGCTGCCAGACGTACCACGGCAGACACCAAAAAGAGGGCTCGATGGGTGTCGGAAGACGAGGTCAACAGGAGACGCCAAGAGAGGCGGTGCTACCGCTGCGGCGTGTCCTCTCACCAGATCCGCGACTGCCCGTGCTTGCCAGCCATACCTCCTGAAGGCACGAAGACCAAAGTACGCCATGTCCAAGAAAGCCCAGACGTGGAATCTTCCGACGAAGAAACAGACGCGCTTTCGGAAAACTAGCCACCTCTGTGCGAAGCCGTGTACAGAGGTCCAAAGAAGAGACTGATGAGTTTGCCAAGAAGTGGGAGAAAAAAGAGGGAGAAATGTCTACGCAGAACAAGTCCATAGAAGTAGATGTTATTATCAATGGGACCTTCCCATCCATTGCTTTAATAGACACTGGTAGCGCCTCCACCTCCATGATCAACCAAAAACTTGTGAAGAAACTCAAACTCAAGACGCAAAAGGCTGGACGTGCCCGCAGCCTGACCCCATTTAATAGCACGAAACCCACTATTTGTGATGAAATCACGACATTTGAACTGGACGTTGGTGGGTTCAAAGAGAAACACGCAGCATGGGTTGTACCCGACCTATCGGACGAAATTCTGATAGGTTATCCATGGCTTAAGAGAAATAACGCACTGATAGATTGTGAAAACGATGCTATCAATTTCAAGAATAAGGGAGTTACGGTTTACGGGAGAAATACCCAATCTGTGACAAAGCCAGAGTTTGTGAGAAGGGTTTTCAAGTTCAACAGACTCACTGAACAAGACAAGAAGCAGTTCGGGTCCAAGACAATCAATGTTTTCAGAGCCTCTATCGAAGACATTAACAAAGCTCTGGACAGACTCAACCGGGAAAGCCAACCCGCAGACCCGGCAAGATGGAAATCGCGAATTCCCCGATGGGTGTCCGCTGAAAATGTTGCTGCCTTTGACCCAGACGCCCAGTACGCCAAAAGGTTGCCCCCTCGCCGACCCGGAATGGACCATGAGATCAAGTTGACGGTCCCTGACGAAAAGGCTCCCTGGGGCCCGTTGTATAAAATGTCGCGCGACGAGCTTCTAGTGCTTCGACGTACCATTCTCAGCTTGATCCAGAAAGGGCACATAAGGACTAGTAAGTCGACAGCAGCCGCCCCTATCCTGTTTGTAAAAAAGCCAGGAGGCGGACTGCGTTTCTGTGTTGACTACCGTGGTCTAAACGCTGTTATGATAAAAGATCGCTATCCGCTGCCAAACATTGCCGAAACGTTGAGACATGTGTCTGAAGCAACGCTGTTTACGAAACTTGATGTAGTCTCTGCTTTCCACAACATACGCATCGCGAAGGGAGACGAGTGGAAGACGGCTTTTAGAACCCGGCAAGGCCTGTATGAATGGCAAGTCATGCCATTTGGTCTTGCGAATGCACCGTCACATTTCCAAAGATTCATCAACAGTCTTTTGCGGCCCTACCTGGACGTTTGGGCTTCTGCATACGTAGACGACGTGCTGATTTTCACCAAAGGTTCTGCCAAGGAACATTACGAGAAAGTCAACATAGCGCTTGCCTGCCTCCGAAAAGGTGGACTCACTGTAGACATCGACAAGTGTGACTTCGCCACCAAGGAAATCACCTACCTGGGTTACATTCTCAGACCAGGACAGGTGCTAACGGATCCAAAGAAAATAACGGCGATCACGGAATGGAAGAGGCCAAGTTCGCTCCAGCATGTACGTAAGTTTCTCGGCCTGTGCAATTTCTACAGAGGTTTCATCAGGAACTACTCCAAGCGCGTAGCACCTCTAAACGCCTTGGTTACTGTAAAAACGCCGTTCAAATGGAATGAGAAGGCAGAAAAGGCCTTCGTCGACTTGAAAAAGGCTTTCACATCAGCGCCAATTCTCTGCACCCACGACCCAGACCTGCCGACGACAGTTGAGACGGACGCCTCGGGATACGCGATGGGAGCAGCACTCCTGCAGACCCAGCCTGATGGTACGAGCCGTCCTTGCGCATACACGAGTAGAAAGCTGACAGCTGCTGAGTGCAACTACCCGATCCACGACAAAGAGCTACTTGCAGTGATCCACGCTGTGAAGGAATGGCGAAGCGAGCTGAAAGGACTCAAGGAACCATTCAAAGTTGTTTCGGATCATAAGAACCTGTTGCACTTCACAAAAAGCCAAGACCTGTCGGAACGCCAAATACGTTGGCATCTTCTGCTGAGCGAATACAACTGCGAGATTCTTCATCGCCCAGGAAAACTCTCACCACTACCTGACGCCTTATCTCGACGGGATTTACCGGAAAACGCACAAGACGAACGTCTTAGAGGAAGAAACAAACAGATGCTTGAACTTTCCACTGACAATGGCGTCGATGTCATGCGCACGTGCCGATCAAGCGTGGAACCTGTGTCTTCACGACAAACCACAGATGAGGCCCCAGAGTTCTTGTCAGAAAGTCTGAAAGCGCTGTGGCTCCAAGGAATAAACAACGACAACGACATGAAGCTAATCAGAACGTCTTTACTTGCTGCAAACGGACAATGGCCAGAGGAAATTCGAAACCGCATACGAGTCAGTGTTAGCGACTGCAAGTTGGACGACAAATCGAGAGTCTTATACCGAGGGAGGTTTTGGGTTCCTAACTCAGAACCTTTGCGCACGAAATTACTACAAGACATTCACGATTCACCAACTCTAGTTCACCCTGGCAGAAACACGATGTATGCCGAGCTGTCACGTCTCTTTTTCTGGCCTAGCTGTGCGTTGGATGTGAGGAAGTTTGCAAGAAACTGCCAAGTCTGTGGAAGTACGAACACTTGGCGTACGAGTAAAGAAGGCTTGCTCAAACCACTCCCCATCCCAGATCGCCCATGGCAAGATATCGGTATCGATTTCATTGGTCCCTTGCCCACAGCAAAGAAAGACGACAAAGAATACAGTCACGTTTTGACAGTTGTGGATTTACTGACCAAAGGGGTGCACCTGATCCCGATGAAAGCACTGGATATGGAGAACGTTGCAGAGGCATTTCTGCAGGAATACTACAAGCACCACGGACTACCAAGTTCGATACTGTCAGATCGTGAGTTCGTGAACGCTGCCTGGAAAAGAATCTGTTCCGAGTTGGGTGTCGAGAGAAGGACAACGACGGCCTACCACCCAGCCACGAACGGTGCAGTAGAAAGGACAAATGCAGAGATCAAGTCGAAGCTAGCAAAGCTGGGCGCGCAAGGCCCACACTGGTTGAAAGCATTACCAATGGTTGAATTTGCTCTCAATGCAACGCCTGGAAGTTCCACTCAATGTTAGAAACAGGTTCAATAGGTTCTCAAATGACACTCGAGGGTATTTGACAGCGTGAACCACTGAAGACGGAGGACAGAGATTACGATCAGGCTCAGTCTAGTTCTCAAGTAACAACGCGGAGATATCTGAAGAACGTGACAAACTGAGGACGGAGGACGAAGAACAAAAGGGTGTCGGCAAAACCCAGAAATAGTTGTGGGAAGAAACAGAATAAAATTCAGAAAGAGAAACGGAGGGTGCAGGTACTAAACACTATGAAGAGTTGTAAGCTTGAGAAGCAAACTAAAATCCCAACTCTACAGAGGGCGGAACAGAGTGAACTATATACACGAAGGGCAGAAGCCAAAGACAAAGACAAACAACTTGCGCAAGAAAACTTTTCAACTCAGACATCATTCCTCCGAGGTATCCATTCATCAAGACCGCCGGATTCCGATACGCATCGGTTATCGACGCATGATTTGCTTCGGGTGAGTTTTCGCAAATCCCTATCAGGTCTTGAAGGGGGCTGTGCGTTGAGGCCATCCTCATTAGGATTGGAATGGCGCCATCGTATCGTCTGCACAGTGGGGTATTCCTTCACGATGCTCGGCATCTCGGATTTCCGACGTTGCTGATCTTATTCGTTGGCGCAGTGGTCAACCCTATCGATGTTCATTCATAACATTAGGCTTCCTTCTCAATGGGGATTATTCCTATAATCCTTTTGGCTTAGGCTTATTGGGGTAAGCCGCATAAAACATGTCTAGGGCTTCAGTGTCCTTGACATTCTCATATGGTTGCCAGTCAGGAAGAGGATATCCAACCCATTTTACCTTGTACATGAAGGGAGCTTTCTTAGAGACATCTAGGATTTCTTCGATCAAGTATTCTTCTTCTCCGTCAACGATGACCGGAGGTGGCGGCGGAATGACTTGACCGGGCAGGGGGTCCGTAGCGGCTGGTTCGAGGAGGGAAACGTGGAAAACAGGGTGAACCTTCATCGTTGTTGGCAGTTCTAGTTCGTAGGCGTGGCTCGAGATCTTCTTCTTAATTGGAAAGGGCCCAAGTTTCTTGTGGTCCAGCTTGGGAGAAGGTCTCTCCGTTCTAATAAACTTTCTCAGAAGCCAGACGGACTGGCCCAGGGTGAAGACAGGAGGGGACGACTTATGCTTGTTGACTTGTTCACTCATAGCATCTTGGGCCCAAGTCATTTCGGCCTTCAAATGGTTTTCGAGAGCTTTGAGTCGGTCAGTATAATCGATCAGGATCTGCGGAGGAGCAGGGACAGAAGTTGGCAGGATGTCATATCGCGGGTGGAAACCATAGTTGGCAAAAAATGGGGAGACCTTTGTTGTGGCGGAGACCGTGTTGTTATACGAAAACTCGGCCATCGTCAGAAGGTCAAACCAATCATCTTGCTGGTAGTTGCAATACCCTCGAAGATACTGTTCAACAATGGAGTTTAGTCTCTCTGTCTGTCCATCCGTCTGTGGATGGAACGCGGTACTGAGATTTTGCTTGATATGACAAGCCTGGGCAAGAGTGGATAGAAAGGCAGATGTGAAAATGGATCCTCTATCCGACGTGATATCTTTGGGGAGGCCGTGATACTTAAAAACATAATCCCTAAAGAGACCGGCAAACTGCATCGCATTCAAGGTTGCCTTGCAGGCAATGAAGTGGGACATCTTTGTCAATCTGTCAACCACGACAAGCAGGGCATCATAACCTTTAGAAACAGGTAAGCCAGTGATCAGGTCCAGAGAAATCGACTCCCATCTGCGCTGGGGAACAGCAAGAGGTTTGTTATAACCATAGGGCGCATGCCGGGCGGGTTTGATTCTTTGACAGGTATCGCAGTTTCTGAGGAACCTCGCGATATCTTTCCTCAGGGAGGGCCACCAAAAGTCTCTAGTGATAAGTTCAAAGGTAGCAGCTTGTCCTGGATGGCCGGCAGCGGGGTGGTCATGTCTGGACTGGATGAGTCCTAGCCTCAAGTTCGCAGAGTCGGGGATGTAGAACAGGTTGTTAATCAGAAGTAGGCGATCGGAAGTCAGAGTACAAGTCGACATGTCAAACTTGGGATGTCTTTTATCACCATTGTCGATTGCTTTGATCAGGGACTGGGAAAGGTCGTCTAGAGGTAGGGCCGCAAGGATATCCTTTCTCAAGGAGCTTGAAATCAGATTGGTGTTGGCTTCAATGTTATCGGGAAGCAACTCGGAGGCATTCAACAGCAGCGGGGTAGTGTTGATCTTCGACGGTTCAATCATGAGTTGAGTGGTATCAAGTTTTCCTTCGGGGCTATCCATCTCATACGTCCTCCTCGTCAAGGCATCCGCCTTGGAGTTTTCGGCGCCTGGTCGAAAGACAATGGAAAAAGGCAACTCTGACAGTTCAAGAGCCCATCTGGCCTGTCTTCTATTCATGATTGTCTTAGTAGACAGCGCAGTTAGATTCTTGTGATCAGTCAAAATCTGGACAGGGTTTTCGAGAGCAACGAGCATGGGATAATATTCCTTTAGAGAGGAGACAATGGCGAGGAGTTCCTTATCACCAATACCGTAGTTGCATTCTGGGGCCGTCATCTTTCTGGAGAAGTACGCGATCGGGTGTAACACCTTCTTCCCGTTCATTGGGAAAAACTGCGACAGGATTCCCGAAATCACTCGATCCGAAGCATCAGTCTCGAGCAACGTATCGAGGTCAGCGTTAAAGTGTTTCAAGATGGGGGCAGAACAGAATCGGGTTTTCAATT
The DNA here is from genome assembly GCA_002742255.2 of Ceratocystis albifundus. NCBI lineage: Eukaryota > Fungi > Ascomycota > Sordariomycetes > Microascales > Ceratocystidaceae > Ceratocystis > Ceratocystis albifundus. The sequence goes on along the minus strand of MAOA02000035.1, from coordinate 2,595,408 downwards.
TCTCGAAGGCGGATTGACAGGTTGGAGTCCACTCGAAGGGAACGTCCTTCTTGGTTAAATTGAACAGAGGGGCACAGATTCTAGAATATCCCTCGATGAATCTTCTGTAGAAGTTGGCGAAGCCAAGGAAACTCTGTACACCTTTCACGGTCGTAGGAGCTTCCCATTCTGCCACCGCTTTGACTTTCGCGGGGTCCATAGACAGACCATCAGGGGATATCACAAATCCAACAAAAGTGGTCGAAGTGGTGTCAAACACACATTTCTCGCCTTTCACAAAGAGGCCAGCGCGTGCCAGCTTGTAAAGAACAGCTTTGACGTGCTTGTCATGTTCTTCCTGTGAGTCGGAGAAAATAAGAATGTCATCCAGGTAACAAACCACACATATATCAAGGAATTCGTTCAAGACTTCGTTGACAAACTGTTGGCAAGTGGCGGGGGCATTAGTGAGACCAAAGGGCATGACCAGGTATTCGTAAAGTCCATACCGGGTTCTAAAGGCAGTCTTCCATTCTTCACCTTCCTTGATTCGGATCAGATTGTAGGCAGATCGCAAGTCAAGTTTAGTGAAGATCTTTCCTTTAGACGCAGCTCTAAGGCTCTCGTTGATGCGGGGAAGGGGGTATCTCGACTTCTTGGTGATATCGTTTACAGCTCTGTAATCGACACAGAATCTCAAGGAGCCGGGTTTCCTGACAAACAGGACAGGGGAGGCCATGGGAGAAGAAGACGGTCTAATGAATCCTTTGGCAAGAAACTCGTCAATGTACTTCTTCAAAGCGCGAAGTTCCAGACTCGACATGTCATAAAGAGGGCCTTTGGGCAGTCTCGACCCCGGAATCAGCTCGATCGAGTGGTCAATGGGTCGATGCTTAGGGAGTTTATCGGCACCTTCTTTAGAGAACAGAGGTAGAACGTCATGGTACTTGGCCGGGACAGTTTTTTCCAAATTAGCGAGTTCTTCCTCAAGTGGGATTTCCTCCTGATTAAGGTATTCCAACACTTGTTCAACAGTGACAGCGTTGATCTGAAGTTTCTCGCGTTTGGCAATCCTTCTAAGGGCCTTGAGCGTGACGGATGCGCAGGTCATGGGCGGAGGGGAAACAGGAGGGGAAACAGGGGGCGAACTTTCGCGACGGGTATTTTGGTGGTTCGAGACGGGGTCTCGAGCAGGTGCAGGTGGTGCAGGTGGCGTACGCTTGCGCGGTAAAATTTCTGCGGCGGGTTCAGAACTGAGGGAGTGTGTGCGTTCAGGGGCGGGCAGGTGGTTATCCAGAGTGGACAGGACAGAGTATGGGTTCGGGGTGACAACGGAAGAAGGTTTCGGTCGTGAATGGGAGATGCAAGCAGGGGAAGGGAAATGCAAAGTGTCCGTAGTCCAATCGATCGCTGGGTTATGTTCTTTGAGCCATGACTTTCCAAGAATAATGTCCCACGCACCCATGTTAGCAACAGAGAAAATCAGATTGTCATGATGATCCTGTAGGCTGAGTTGTAAGCCAATTTCATGAGTTATTTGTCCACTTGCGGAGAGGGACCCATCGAAAACCAACAAGTCAGCTGGGAATTCCTTCTTAGTTGGGGACAAACCATATCTCGCAAGAAACAACGGGTTCACAAACACAGAAGAAGCACCAGAATCAATCATGGCGGTGGCAGGCAAAACTCCATTAACTAACACAGGACAATAAGTAGTGAGGCATTACCAAGATCACGGGCAGAGGAAGAAACAGGGGAAACAGAACCATAAGCGGCAGCGGACAAAACCAAGACAGATCTTTGCATAGCAGGTCGGATGAGACTAGCATGCAACTGCATCTGATTTGAGCATGCTAGTCTTGGTAGTTTTTTGGCCCCGTGATGGAATACAACGCGGGCTGCGTAGATTCCGAGGAATCTTGAACCGGGGCATGGGAGTTGGGGGGAGAAACAATCGAAGCAGAAGCCAAAATACCAGAAACGTTAGGCGAAGAAGGCTGCATTTCAGCAGCGGCGATGACTTTGGCAGCTTTTTTAGGGCAGCTAGCCACCCTGTGGTTGGCTTCCCCGCAGTACAGGCAGAGTCGATTTTTCAGTCTGTAGGCCTTCTTCTGCGCTGTAGTCATCGTGGCATCCAAGATCATGGGATCGCCAGCCAGGTCATTCGCAGGCACTGGGTCGCGGGTGGGAGCGGTTAGCAGGGGGGTAGTCTTTCCTAAAACGAATTGGACAGAGGTGTCCGTCGACGGGTTCTTCTCCATTTTCCGGGCGTGGAGAGCGTTATCCAGCAGCACACAGGCCTTTGCGAAAGCCTGTAGAGAGGAGGTATCGGCCTGTGTCGACAAAAGTGCATCCTTCAGGCTGTCCTTCAAGCCATTTCTGAATAACGCAACGTTGGTCTCTTGGTTGGTCCAACCAAGTTTCTCAGCCAAGGCATTGAAGGTGCTGTAATACTTTGCACAGGATGTTTCTTGTCGCAGGTTCAGGATGGCTCGCGTCGCTGTGGCTCTAGCATCCGGATCGTCAAACGACTCACGAAGGGTATCCATAAATTCGTCGTAAGTTTCGAAGTTCACGACTCCTGTTGACAAATTAATCCGCGGCTGGACCCAAATTGCGGCGCTTCCTTTGAGGTACGAAGCAGCATAAGCAATTTTGGATTGCTCAGTTCGGAACAGGTGTGCACACGTGGAAAATCGAAGAGCCAGCTGGGACATAAAGATAGAAAATTTAAAGATGTCGCCATAAAAGTAATCCGGACTGGCTGCAGCGGATGACGAGGAGCCGGAGTTCTCATTGCAAGTTGACGGGGCAGTAGTGACGTTGGAGGCTGTTCCGGGGGCAGTGGCAGGGGCAGGGGCAGGGGCAAATTGGGTCTGGTCACGGCCGAGGTGTATTTTCTGACCACGTTCGAACCAGTAGTACATGAGTTGGATCATCTCAGCAGAGGCATTCTCAGGGATCGGAGGTTTGCTGACGTGATTCTCGGTCATAGATTGCATACCCGCATTCTGGGCTTCCATGAACGCTTGCGTGAGAACAGGAGGGACACCTTTAGTGATGGCGTACGCACCAGGGAGTTTGTTGAATTCCTGGATGTGCTCGACCATCTCATGCTTGGAAAGGTATCTCTCCGCAGCATCGGCATGTCGGATGGTGGTGGAAAAATCAGAGACAAGACCAGAGGAAGCAGGGACAGAGGAGGCAGGGACAGCAGCAGAGACGAAGGGTGTTTGGGAATTGGGAGCACCCAAGTCACCCGGAGTAGGATCGTTTGCAGCCATGGTGATGCCAACACAGTTTTGTAAAGAAGAAGCTTACAAAGTGTTAGAAACAGGTTCAATAGGTTCTCAAATGACACTCGAGGGTATTTGACAGCGTGAACCACTGAAGACGGAGGACAGAGATTACGATCAGGCTCAGTCTAGTTCTCAAGTAACAACGCGGAGATATCTGAAGAACGTGACAAACTGAGGACGGAGGACGAAGAACAAAAGGGTGTCGGCAAAACCCAGAAATAGTTGTGGGAAGAAACAGAATAAAATTCAGAAAGAGAAACGGAGGGTGCAGGTACTAAACACTATGAAGAGTTGTAAGCTTGAGAAGCAAACAAAAATCCCAACTCTACAGAGGGCGGAACAGAGTGAACTATATACACGAAGGGCAGAAGCCAAAGACAAAGACAAACAACTTGCGCAAGAAAACTTTTCAACTCAGACATCATTCCTCCGAGGTATCCATTCATCAAGACCGCCGGATTCCGATACGCATCGGTTATCGACGCATGATTTGCTTCGGGTGAGTTTTCGCAAATCCCTATCAGGTCTTGAAGGGGGCTGTGCGTTGAGGCCATCCTCATTAGGATTGGAATGGCGCCATCGTATCGTCTGCACAGTGGGGTATTCCTTCACGATGCTCGGCATCTCGGATTTCCGACGTTGCTGATCTTATTCGTTGGCGCAGTGGTCAACCCTATCGATGTTCATTCATAACACTCAAGTATCCCCATTCTTTTTAAGCCACGGTTACCACCCAAAGACAGTCGACCTGGAACCAACAGACCTACCGCCACCGAACCCCGAAGGTCCATTAGGACAAGCGGAAAGAGTCTTGGAAAAACTTAGAACCACCAGGGACTGGGCCAAAGCAAACCTGACGATGGCAAGAGCAGAAATGGAAGAAACGGCAAATCGCAGACGGAACCCCCACAGAGACTACCAACCAGGCGAATGGGTGTGGCTTAACATGAGAAAGGAGCAACTCGGGCCTGGACTTGGAAGAGGTTTGCGCAACAAACACGTGCGATGCCAAGTTATGGAGAAAGTTGACAGCCACACCTACAAGCTAAACGTACCAGGATCGACTGCTCACAACACATATCATGCCGACAGACTTAGACCAGCAGCAAACGATCCGTTCCCTTCCCAAATCACCCACGATGATCAGCCAGGACCAGTTGGTAACGAGCAAGGAGTAGACATGTACGATGCGGAAAGAATTCTCAGAGAACGCAAGAAACGAGGAAAGCTGGAATACGAAGTTAAATGGCAAGGATGGAACGAGACAACCTGGGAACCAGCCGAGTACCTGGAAAACACCATCGCTCTCAACGTTTGGAAAGAGACTCACTCTGCCGTCCCGAAAAGAAGGTTGAAAAGGAGGAGAGGAGGCAGATGTTAGGGCTCTAGCCCCGCACATATATGATTGCATCCCCACTTATATTCCTGCCCCTCAACTATATATTCCCTCACATACGTAGCTACTTAGTACTTAGTTCCTAGTTTACTCCTCAATGAGAAATATCTGACCATCTCCGAACCTTCCTGCGAGAACATCCGTAGGCTAACCCGTGACACAGAGTCGATAGTTGTATGTAGCTGTCAACGACTGTATTTGTCCCTCGTGGATCTCCTGTGACAAAGTCATAACCACGATCTACTGTACGGGGCTTGTTTATTAATTATAAAAGCGACTCTCGACATTCAAACTCGCTTAAGGTAGGAGGCAACTCCCAGTGAGCAAAGCGAAGACTTACATTGAGGCTCGACCGATTCTTGCTCTGTCTACTTCTTAATATTTGAAGAGCGATATGGCCGGAGTTTTACATGTCGTGCTAACGATTGGCGACGCCCAAAGCTCATGCCTACGTAGCCCGCACAGATACTTGTGTTGTTCTATAGCGACAGGCTCCTGTGGCTTTCTTGGGCCTCCTATCCAACAAGCAGGAGTAGCCTTTGGCTTACCCGAAGCTCAATTTTTCTTCAGACTAAATAGGTAGCTCCGACAGAGCCCACGGTGCCGCCGATATCTACTGTGCAACCCTCATCAGGCTAACCATTACGGGCGATTGTTGAACTCCCTACCACATGATAGCCTCAAGGGATATCCTGCCAGCCATCAAGTGCGACATGGTGTACATGTAGTGCTAAAACAAAAAGACGAGCTCGATCAATATGGCACAGTTGAAGACGTAGTTATTGAGCCATCTATTCAGCAGATCACTAGCCTCTCGCCCTGATCAAAGACTCTATCTCGCGAAGATGAGCAGATAGATGATACTAAATCCACAGAGCATAGACCCAGATGCAGGATGATACATTTGACTGGCAGATAAGCACCAGCTTATTAGTACGTTGAAAGCGTGCTCGAGAATATCCAATAATACGGCAACTGTTGACTTTCACTTATATCTGCAATGCTTCATCTCCTCCTTTGCCCCTAGCTTATCCCACTACGCCATGAGCCCTAATGATGCCCTTTACGAAAGCCGCACTCCATGTAAGATCGGGGATGCACCTCCCACAAACTATTTCTACCTGTATACGAGCAAGCTGGACGCCAGGCCAGCCCGTTAACCTTGATTTGCTATGATTATTCGTGTTGCTGATCCATACCACAAAATCAACTTCGACTGATAAGAATGGACGGGGCTTAGTTACAGCCCTGGCTACGTAGTTTCTGTTGAGGGTATACTAGCCATTGGCTTGAGATGCTTTCTTGGAAGTCCGCCTACTCATATATAGGAATACTCAAGAGCCAATAGAATAACGTGACTTATAAGCCAATGTATAGTTGTCCTAGGCTCACCCTTCAATATGAATGAAGGTCTTATCAAGGATACGAGATTCCAGCCATAGATCCCAGGCTACTCTTAGTCTTCTAGCCCATCAATACCAAAGACACAGTATCCAATAAGGTGCCAAGTTCAAATACACCAGGTTGTAGGGTTAGAATGAATATACGGCACACTCAAAGCGAAGCCTCTCTCCATACAAAAGCCTTTGGTCACACTTACGTCAAATTCCCATTCGAGAGGCTCCCACGCCCCCGCCCCCTCTTCCTTTCGACTGAGCGGTGTGGAAGTGATAGATGGTAAGCCTTCTTCCGGGACACCAAATATAGCCCATCGGCCAGCATTGGGACGGTAACTGTGTTTGCCTGCCAGTGAGCCGTGCTATGCAAGAATGGGTTGTCGATATCTATGGAAGAAGATGACTTTGTAGTAACACAATAATCATATAACATAATGAAAAAGCCATTCACTATGAGGCCGGACAAGAAAGCAGGAAGGGTATATGCAAGGGATTCTAGGGAACATGGGACTAGTCCTCATCCTGCGATGATTCTACGAGAGGAACTCGTTGCAATTGAACTTCCACTTACCGCTTTTCTAGAAGCTTGTTGGTTCCGAAGCTTATAGAGATGGTATGGAGGCTATTGCGTTTCTGTTATCATGTGCCTCGATGCTGAGGTGAACATAGCTGCTATATCTTGTTTTCAACTCTGTGGTATTCTTGATCTATGACCCTCCGCTGCTATCTTGATGCCGAGGTAGCTCCTGTGATGTGGAACTGGTGATATTGTTGAATTTCCGTCTTGGACTTGCTTGAAAACCCTTCAGACAGGTATATATATAAAGGGGGTCTCACTTGACGGCATGTAGACTCCTTTCTTTCTCCGGAACATTGGTTTTACACTTCTCACATCTCAACTTCGATCGCAATCTCATCCTGAGCCTTCTTACCACTGTCTTCTTCTTCTATCTTCAACTTTATCAGAATACATTTGCCATTCCAAAGCCTCCTCTACAAAATATCAGCCAGAAACCACCACTCCTCGACAATCATGCAACGCTGGACTGTTACTCTACTTCTCGCCTTTGCTGCCAGCTCTCTGGCAGCTCCTCCTAGCAGAGTTCAAGATACCGCCAACGCTAAAAGGGCCGATGATGATACCCCCTATACTGGACGTGGGGAAATACATTGCTTTCTAATCGAGGAGATTTGTATGTGCGTTGACGAAGACAATGTAACCTTCCAGGCTCCTAGGGATGTGTGCTTGCAGTAGGACTTTGTCAGCCTTCGGTAGAACTATTCTTAACATAGAGATAGCTAGAGCTAGGACTAGGATAAGTTTGGCAATGAAAAGCAGTCCCAACCTTAGAGTTGCTGGACGTTGAACCCTTGAAATGGTTTGGTGAGATTGTGAATTGCTGGTGTTCGACCTTTGCCTTTAGTAGGCTACAGTCCAGCAAGTTGTAGCAAGACCTTGAACTGAGCTAGAAAGAACTAGAGATTGATGATTTCCAGCCTGGCATGTTAGTCTCACAGAGTAGAATAGGGGTGGTTGTTGCAATAGAAAGAGATATACTATCTATCCTGTGCTTAGTTGCTCAGACTGTATTTATCCGGCTCATATCTGTCATGCTATCTCTACTATTGAATGCTAATGTTCCGAGTGTAAGCAACAGTAGCCGTAGAATAGCAGTCCCTGTCACTTACCGTTACCACAGCATGACGTCCTCTTGTGTGGAGGCCCTAGTCTATTAGACCCGCCGCTGTTTGCAACACTTCGACAGTTGGATGGATGTCTGGAGCCAGTCAGTCAGTACCTTGCCCTTGTTACTTGGTTAGCACAATGTCACGGGTTGGTTCACAGATGTTCTTGTAAACAGGTTCGGAGATAAACAAAGATTCAACGTTGAGAGAGAAAGAGGAAAAAGGAAACTATCTAGGTGACCCAGGCTCGAATGAGGGGTTCTTATAATCTAATAGTGATGTGGGGCTGTTTCTGTTAGTAGAGTTTTGTGGGTTCTCTCCTTCTGGGCTCAGCCCTAACATCCGCCTCCTCTCCTCTTCTTTTTCCTTCCTCTCCTTTGACTTGGCTTGTACGTCTCTTTCCATTGTTCAAGTGCCAGTGTGTTTTGGAGATACTCGGCGGGTTCCCACGTTGGCTGTTGCCATCCTCGCCACTTGACTTTGTACTGTAGTTCCCCATAATGTTCCCTCTGGTCCATGATCTTCTCCACCTCCCATTTGTCTCCATCCTCATCACTTTCAATAGGTCCCGGTCGGCTGTCGTGTGTGTCTTGGGAGGGGAAAGCATCATCTGCTGCAGGCCTCAGCCTTTCTGCATTGTACGTATCGTGGGCTGTTGAGCCTGGTACTTCCAGTTTGTATGAATGGCTGTTGACCTTTTCTTTGACTTGGCAGCGGATGTACTTGCTTCGTAGTCCTCTTCCCAGACCAGACCCAAGCTGTTCCTTTCTCAATGAGAGCCAGACCCAGTCTCCTGGTTGGTAGTCAGTGTGTGGTTTTCGTTTCTCATTAGTTGACTCTTCCATTGCGGCTCTCATCATCGATAGGTTTGCCTTTGCCCAGTCTGTTGTGCTTCTCAGCTTGTCTAGCACTCTTTGTGCCTGTCCTAATGGACCATTGGGGTTTGGCGGTGGTGTTCGTGATGGCTCTAGGTCTATTGTCTTTGGGTGGTAGCCGTGACTTAGGAAGAATGGGGAAACTTGCGTAGCACTGCTTGGCGTTGCATTGAGTGCGAATTCAACCATTGGTAAGGCCTTCAACCAGTGTGGACCCTGGGCGCCGAGTTTAGCGAGTTTAGACTTGACCTCGGCGTTCATCCTCTCAACAGCTCCATTGGTTGCGGGGTGGTAAGCTGTTGTCGATCTTCTTTCCACTCCAAGTTCTTTGCAGATCATTTTCCAGGCTGCGTTGACAAACTCCCGGTCAGACAGGATGGAGTTTGGCAGGCCATGGCAGCGGTAGTAGTGGTGGAAGAAGGCATTGGCCACGCTCTCCATGTCCAGCGCTTTCATAGGTATAAGGATGACACCTTTTGACATACAATCGACAACTGTAAGTACGTGGGAGAATTCAGCTTCTCCGTCTTTTGCCAAGGGTAAAGGTCCGATGAAATCTATAGCGATGTCTCGCCACGGCTGGTCTGGAATTGGAAGGGGTTTCAACAGGCCTTCTTTGCTTGTGCGCCAGGTGTTCGTGCTTCCACAAACTTGGCAGTTTCTTGAGAACCTTCGTATATCGGCAACGAAGTTTGGCCAGAAGAAAAGGCGGGCAACCTCCATTTGTAAAACGTTCTTTCCTGGGTGTATTAATGTCGGGGAGTCATGGATTTCTTGCAAAATTGCAGTCCTCAAGGGCTCTGAAGCGGGAACCCAGGGTCTCCCTCGGTAGAGGACTCGGGATTCTGCGTCTAAGGAGCAGTCGCTGACTCCGACACGCAGCTTATGCCTCAACTCTTCTGGCCACTGGCCTTCCTTTTTCTTGAGGCAGGTCTTGATTTTCTCCAAGATCTCATCTTGTTTTAACCCTTCTACCCACAAGTTCTTCAGGTGATCCGATAGGAACCTGGGAGGCTCCTCCTCTCCTTCCAAGGTCTGGGTGGCTACAGCTGTTGGGGTCCGATTTATTTGAAGCTCCGAGTTTTCGTCTTGTCTCTTGAACTGTAGGATCTGTTGAAAACGACCTGTCAGGCGAGCGTCGTCAGGGCCATCTGGTAAATCATGGCGGGAGAGAGCATCTGGGAGGGGAGACAATTTGCCAGGTCGATGGACGATTTCACAATTGTATTCACTAAGCAGTAAGTACCAGCGAGCTTGTCGTTCCGATAAGTGTTGAAGCTTGGTGAAATGCAGTAAGTTTCTGTGGTCTGATACTACCGTAAAGGTGTCCTTCAATCCTTTAAGCTCACTCCGCCATTCTTTAAGTGCATGTACGACGGCAAGTAACTCTTTATCGTGCGTTGCGTAGTTGCATTCAGCTGTTGTGAGTTTCCGGCTGGTGTAGGCACATGGTCGTTTAGAGCCTCCAGGCTGCACTTGGAGTAGTGCAGCCCCGATTGCATAGCCTGAAGCGTCTGTCTCAACGAACGTAGGTAGGTCTGGATCGTGGCTACAGAGGATTGGTGCGGAAGTGAATGCTTCTTTCAGCTCTTTAAATGCTTTGTCAGCCTTGTCATTCCATTGGAAATTTGTCGTCTCGGCGGTAATTAAAGCATTTATCGGTGCAATCAGCTCCGTGTACTCGTCAATGAACCCTCGGTAGAAGTTACAGAGGCCTAGGAACCTTCGTACATGCTGAACTGATGTTGGTGTTTTCCAGTTTTTGATTGCTTCGATCTTTTTGGGATCAGTCATGATCTGTCCAGGCCTGAGAATGTAGCCTAGGTACTTTATTTCTTCCGTCGCAAACTCGCACTTGTCAATGTCTACTGTTAGGCCGCCTTCACGAAGGCAGGAGAGGGCTATGTTGACTTTCTCATGGTGGTCCTGCACTGAGCCTTTTGTAAAGATGAGCACGTCGTCTACATAGGCGGATGCCCAGATGTCGAGATAAGGCCTCAGGAGACTGTTGATGAAACGTTGAAAGTGGGCAGGTGCATTTGCGAGTCCAAAGGGCATGACTTGCCACTCGTAGAGACCTTGGCGTGTGCGGAAGGCTGTTTTCCATTCATCTCCCTCTGCAATTCGAATGTTGTGGAATGCTGATACGACATCCAGCTTTGTGAACAGTGTGGCTTCCGATACGTGCTGAAGAGTTTCTGTGATGTTTGGTAGTGGGTAACGGTCCTTCTTCATGACTGCATTCAGTCCTCGGTAATCCACGCAAAATCGTAGACCACCTCCTGGTTTCTTCACAAACAAGATTGGGGCCGCTGCAGTTGACTTGCTTGGTCGAATATAGCCCTTCTGCAACAGGGTGAGGATTGTTTGGCGGAGCACTAGTAGTTCGTCACGGGACATCTTATAAAGTGGTCCCCATGGTGCTTTCTCGTCTGGGACTGACAGTTCTATCTCGTGGTCCATGCCTGGGCGGCGGGGTGGAAGACGCTTGGCGAATTGAGCGTCTGGGTCGAAAGTTGCAACATTTTCCGGTGAGATCCATGACGGCACTTTGCTCTTCCATTTTCGTGGGTCCGCTGGAAGTTGGTCCTGGTGGAGGCGGTCCAATGCTTTGTTTATGTCTTCAATTGAGGCTCTGAAGACTTGGGCTTTAAACTCTGTATTCTTCCCACGATCCTTTTCGAGGAGTCTTTCAAAGGTTTTCAGACGTCGGATGAATTCGGGCTTTACTGCTTTATTACTATTGCGGCCATGGATGGTGGTTTGGCTCTGTTGGAAAGTGATGGTATCTTCTTCGCAGTTGATCACAACAGCATTCCTCTTTAACCATGGGTAGCCAATTAGCAGTTCGTCAGACAATCCTGGGACAACCCATGCTGCATGTTTTTCTTTGAAACCTCCCACATCGATCTCGAAAGTTGCGATTTTGTCGGTGAGAGTTGGCTTTGTACTGTTGAACGGAACCAATTTTCGCGAGTTTGCGGCTTGGTGCGTAAGGAGTTTAAATTTTGTCACGATTTTGTCACTGATCATAGATGTGGAGGCGCTACCGGTGTCAATTAAGGCGATGGTGGGAAATTTTCCATTAATCACTGTATCTACCTCTATGGCACGGTTTTCTCGGGGGGGCTCTTCCTCTTTCTGTTCCCAGTCGGACGCAAACTTAGAATCTCCTACAGACCTCTGTACACGACTTTGCACAGAGGTAACTAGTTTTCCGGGTCACTAGTATCTTCCTGTTCCTCAGTTGCCACCTGAGGGGCGATCTCCACTTTCCTTGTATATCCAGAGGATGCAGGGGGGCGTGCTGCGAGATAAGGGCATTGGGCTACTCTGTGCGTGTTCGTGCCGCATCGGATGCAGAGGTTTTCTTCTCGGCGTTTCTGCAGTTCCTCCTTCGTTACCCACAAGGCCCTCTGTTTCTTTGTCTGCGCCGATGATGACGCTCGGGTTGGGGTCCAGTCCATCTCGTCTGGGCTTGCCTGGTTTGTGAACCGAGACCTGGGTCTCGGTGTGAAAGAGGATTGGCTAGACGTGAGGGTGTCTGTAAACGAAATCAGCTCTCCGGCTTGTAGGAGGTCGTCCTTGAAAGTTGCGTAACTTTCAGCTGGGTTCCGCCTTCCCATTCTCACAACGAGCTTGGCAGAGAGGCTTTGACGCAGGAACGCAATCTTCGCAGAGTCTGCCCAGGTGTGTGCGCCAGCATCCACGAGCAATCTTTCATACTCCGCGATGTGTTTAGTCACCGATTTCTTTCCGATTCGGAGACTGCTGAGCTTTGCCGTCGCTCTTGTTGCCACGCTGGTGTCTGTGTATGTGGATCTGAGGTATTCAAAGAACGCCTCCAGTCCCGAATTTCCTGGCATTGCCAAGAGACCAGGTAGTATAACAGCTGCGCGGCTATGGGCGTCACCACTCAGCCGACCAAAGCAGTATCGAAGGCTGCCCAAGGCTCCTCCAAGGGCGTCGCCGTCTTGGTGGATTTTTCCCTCCAAGTCCAGCAAGAAACCAGTCAGTCGAGTCAGATCTGAACCGTCAAACTTTTCAACATCTGGGAGCTGGGGTCGTCGCTGGAATACTTGCACAGGCGCCTGTGGGGGAGTCTGTTCAGACGCCTGTTCGGGGCCCTGCTCAGGGGCTTGCTGCTGGGGCACCTTGGCCGTGGTGCTACGGTTCAACAACGCGACGATCTCGTTCAATTGTTGCTTCATTTCCTTGAAGTCATGTGTCAATTGTCCTACTGACATCGGTCTATCTTCCGTTCCGGTCTGTTCCGTTTGTTCATATTCCATTGTCCGTTGGGGTTCCATTTTTCTTTCTTTGGCGGTACTTGCCTCTTGGAGTTTGAGGGAAGTTTAGAGAAGTAAAAGATAGGTAGAAATAAATAAAATCAAATAATAAATGTTAGAGAAAAAGTGTGGTGTGAACGTTGAATGATGTCACGGGTTGGTTCACAGATGTTCTTGTAAACAGGTTCGGAGATAAACAAAGATTCAACGTTGAGAGAGAAAGAGGAAAAAGGAAACTATCTAGGTGACCCAGGCTCGAATGAGGGGTTCTTATAATCTAATAGTGATGTGGGGCTGTTTCTGTTAGTAGAGTTTTGTGGGTTCTCTCCTTCTGGGCTCAGCCCTAACACACAAGGATTTTCAAGTCTTCTTCAAGAAAAACATTGGCCACCCCTTGGAAAAAGCTCTTGGGAAATTACAATAGTATTTAGCAAGGTTTAGTCATGGGTTCTCTGGGGTCGCGCTTACGCTTTGAGATACCCCGAGTCACCGAACAGTAAGGCCCAATAAGACACAATCGGAATCGTTGGCGGGCTAAGTTAACAAAAATGAGAAGTTAACCGGTGATTTAGATATGGCACGTCGGAGTTGAATATAAGGTTCAGGCACTGTCACCCAATATCATGTATGACTGGGTATGACTCGAAGGCTAAATTTCACAAGCATGCGCCCCCATGAAGGGCTTAGAAACACAAATGAAAGCAGTATGAAGTCTGTCGGATGCAAGCTGTTTCCGGTCCTTTGATGGCTGACAAAACCAGCGCAGGCTACATGCACCGCGTGCAGGGCGGCTAGTCTGGTCAGTGTGCCGAATGGAAGCCAGGAGTATGCCAGTGACCACAGATTTTGCCGGAATCTACTCCTGCGCCAAAAGCTTACGCTTTTGCATACTAGCTTACAAGCTGTCGTCACAGACCGAGAACGCTAGATGGCCAATGCCAAGTCTGCAATGGGTAGAGAGCCTCCATATACTTAATAGCGGACCTTAAGAAGTCACAAGCGACGCCCGATATCTCAGCGTCCCTGTAGCTGCTGGGCAGCCAGGAGTTGCACTGGAAGATGACGTGAGCCATTGTCCCTGCTTGAGGACCGCTTTTGTATTGCTACGGACAGCAAATATTTCCTGATTGCAGGATTAAGAGTGTCTCTATAGTCTTAGTGAGGCGTGCGTTGAACAAACAACGCAGTCAAACTGGATTTGGCAGATGGATGAAAGGGAAAGCTTCGACATGTAGCGAGTAGTGTTGTCATAAGTTTGGCCATACAATGACTTGAGAAGCATGCCCTCTCAGGTATTCAGAGCTATTGAATGTATACATTCCACTGCAAAGCAAAGATTGATTGCTCCGTCGTATTGCTGTGAGAAACCAGGAGGTAGACGTTAAATAGTACATCTACAATTACAAAGATTGATTATGTAATCCGAGTGGAGTTGGCGTATGTACTATGCTAACCCTAACGGCCGACCAAACTTAGTCAGGGTCAGCATCACTATCCAACCCGTGACAGTATGACGTACGAGAGAGAGAGAGAGCAGAGAGAATGTAGGGGGTGATGAGTAGACAGAAACTCAAAACAAACAACCAAAGTGAGAAGCGGCAAGAGAGTCTCTTTTATAGATGTGTGTATATGGATGGCGTGTCTAAGCGTGTGAGTGCACATATCACACTGTTGATCAGCGAGGTTTCTAAGCAGGGGAATGCCCAATATAACCCACGTGTTATTCTACTACGACAAGAGCAGAGCCTATTAACTCTGCTAGCAACTGGAAAGTTGAAAGAGCTCTTCGCTATACCTACTCCTGTTTCCACTTTGCAAAGCTAAATTAGTAATATAATTCCCAGGTTATAGCTCTATACCGACGGGGAGCAAAGGCTTGTTTACCACTACGGTTGTATGAGTGTATACTTTCTTCTTCTCCTTCTCCTCCATTTGCTACTCCCCGATCTTGTCTATCAAGCCCTGAGTATATGCTGAGCCCATTGACGCCAGGCCACAGGGTAGCTAGCTAGCTAGCTGAGCTGAGTGGGTCACGCCTACCAGATGTTGGTGTGTTGTTCAACAAGCACCACCCTTAGCATCTATTGAAGCTTTGCATACTTCCGTGATGTTATTATATAGGCGTGTAAATGGCACTCTTGAAAGCAATACTCGTGTTTGAGTTCGAGCTTTTCGCAAATTAGAAAAGCAGAAATTGAAAATTAGCCCGCAGTTGGATATAGTGCGTTGGGGCTAAGCACCCGACATGCAGGCCGCAAACTGATATGAGGGTCGGGCATTAATTGAAAGCTAGATTTTGGTAGCATACACCCATGAATAGGCTCCAAAGTGTCGAAGAAAGAAAATGCTAGAATTACGAAGACAATTTGGCGCAAGCTGCCCTCCGCAGTTTCAGATCAGCAATTTGGGCAATACAAGAATGCTACTCGTAAGCTATCTAGACAGCTCACACCAACTCTGCACTACGCCACAACAGACAGATGGCCTAAACAGTTCGAGTGGTGAACATGTGGCTTTCGTAGCACGTAAGGGGAGTTCCGAGATCTTGGTGATGACGACTAAAATGAGTTGACGACTTTTCGTAAGAGCCACGGTCTTCATTTCTTTTGTCATCATGGTACTCAAGCAGCACCGAGATTCCAATCATTTCTTTCTATTCACCGATTGAGCCTACAGCTGTCCCTTTTAGGTATCCATCTTTAACGTTCATGCTAAGCCGTAGCCCGGCTGAGATAGCCTTTCCTCAAACCACGCGAAGAGGCAAGTCACGGCCTCCATTAGGCATAAAGGAGAGTTTACGGAAAGGTAGGTAGGGATGAAGAGCACACGATACAAACCAGCAGCTATGGAATTGCTAGTAGGGATGTTTGAGTTATTGACGCAGCATCATGCTCTTCTGGTGCTGTTCTTACGTCTATCTGTCGGTAACCTAGTTCCGGTGTGACAGGTTTCACTGAGTACAAGAAATTCGTGTAGCTGTGACCAAGATACTGGTCGTGAGTAAGAACATGAGAAAGATATGGAAAAGAAACTAGGAAACTAGAAAGGCATAATCCAGGGTCTGTTTGATAGATTCCAAACCCCGTGAAGCCTGTGTTGCGCATCGTGAACGATCTAATCAGAGAAGTGGGTCTGATTGATCAGCCGAAGATAGTCCGAATTCCCAATAATTACCGACCCTAACCAAGCTGCTAAACATTAGGGTTAATAACAGACATAAAGGGCCTTTTCCGAGGCCGTCTGGACAGTTTTGTGGTAGATGTGTGAATCGGCTGAGTTGCTTTTCAATCAAGAGTTGGATAGGTGGAACCAACCCCAGAAACTAAGTGTTTCGTATTCTTCTAACTCTAAGGACATTTAATGAGTCCTACTACTATCTCCCCCCTAACCTTCTTGCTCATGCGACTCTGAGTAAGAGACCCTTTGGCTTCCTCACATGTGACTCGTCCTTTTAGAGATCGCTTCTGATATGTCCAGAATTAATAATAACGGGTTGATATCTCAAAGTACAAGACCGGGCTCCCCTTCTCCTGTCCAGCGTGGGACGCACGGTAAAAGTCCACGCCGCAAAATAGTAGCAGCGTTCATGTTGCGCTAAAGGTATGGCGCTGAAGAATGTAGCGGCGGGTGGATATTTGGCAGCAATACTCATCGGCTTGCGCGGTACTTGGTCTAGTATATTCCCGAGTTTCTCGAGTTTGAATCAAACAAAGTATTTCTTACCTTTGAATGCCCTCATCAGCCTTGAAAACTTGGACTTGACTAGTAGTCTGGGGTTTCGCAGGCCGATTCATCTATGGAATTGTGTGTCAAACTTCACGTCTACAGCACCGCAAGATAGTTTATTCGAAACGGTCTCAGAATAGTATTAGACTGGCAGATATTAAGCGCAATAAATGAAAAGGCTCCCATCTATCCATGGGCCAATATGCAAGAATCATGTATCGGGGTGGCTATTAGTGGCCGGGCACTCCTGGCCCTTTTCTAATATATATCATCTTCCAATCCCTCTCAACTCATACCCTGCGCTGAGATACTTTATCCGCCCACGCCACACTAGTATGCTGCTCGTTCTCTCCATTACCAGAATGTGATCTTCAGCTCTGCTCGCTGCGTCTTCCTCTTCAGTGCCTCTGCTCCTTCTTTTTCCTGCTCTGCTGTGTGAAGGGACAAAGTTAACAACAAAGAAGTACTCGTTGAATGATGTTCAAGACTGTCTTTATTTGTGAAGTTGGTTTGTTACTAGAAATCTAAACTAAACCACTGGGCATGATCACCATCTTATTCTTTTCCTTTTCCGTGAGTGTTCTGTAGGGTCACATATCAGTTGTCGTCATTCAGGGTCGTTGGCTGTCTTTAGTGCACGCATTATCGATTCTTGGTATGCGTTTTGTCCGTTGGCGCGTACAGCCTCGGAGTCCGTCATGTCTGAGCCTGGATCAGTCTTAATGACTGAACCTCCCAGGGTCGTTTAACCCATAACATTATAGACTGGGTAGCCAGCTGCTAGGACTTGACTTGAACGTTGATATATCTAACAGTAGCAATGTATGACTAGCTACAAACGTGCCTTGATTATAATGGACTTAGTTTTGCTGTCTGCAGGAGCATGACATGGTCAATATCCATTCATTACTTGAAGAACAGACATTTCTCTCCACCGATCTTGATCATAATCAACAATCTTAAGAACTTTAACTCATGTTATCGAGAACTATACTGACCAGTATAACATCACGTTGCGCATAGGCGGGCCACGTAGGCGGGCTGATCTCTTCCATCCTACTGGCAGTCATTCGACTTGGTATCCGACTCCGCTCGTGCGTCGGTCTTCTTTGCTTTGTCGTTCAATTCCAACTGTTCTATCGTATCGTCCTTGTACCAACTAACCAGGTAACAAGCATAATGCACAGGCTTCTCGCATTTCAAGTGTGAGGAATGTGTTTCACTCTGGGATCTCTAATTAAAGCTTGAACTAGAGTCACGATTAGTTGAGTGACTGATGTGGACTAGGTAAACAATCCATTCTCCGACAGCCGGTATGTACTTACACTCGAGGTATTAGCACTCAGGGTTAGACATGGTATAACATCTATAATCTGGATATATAAACACAGCCAACCATACAGAGCCTGTATTGACGACTAGATATCTATTTCTATTGCAGTAATTATGACTACGTAACTCGATCAAATCGTCACACCAAATCAGAGTTAAGGTTGAACGCGAGCTATTCGATATTACATCAGATCTTTTCAATACGTCAACATTGAGGATTTATGACAGAGTTACATATGAATCTATTTTAGTAGCATAGCCTAGTCATGGGACTTGCCGGAACGATAGCTTAGCAATAGCTCAGCAGGCTGGGACTGATTCTCAGTGCCCATGGTATCCTGGCTCCAGCCATGTCTATATTGAGGAGAGCATTGCCAAAGGCTGACAAACTTTTACTCTAGGCAAACTTCAAAGGGAGCCAAGAAGGGCTCGCCGTCTTCGTCAAGGCACATGCAAACTACACCCACAGGCGAATCTGTAAAGCCACAATTGTCGTACTCAGCTCCAATGCTGCTATCGACATCACCCTTCTTGGACTCGCCGACATTTTGGACGTTGTTGGAACCGGCTGCCAAAGCGCTGGCAGCGAAGGTGAGGAGTAGAGTGATAGTCCAGCGCTGCATGATTATCGGTTGGTGGTTTTTAGTCGATGTTTTGTAGGGGGGACTTTGCAATAACAAAGATCTGGTAACAGAGACAAGAATTGATGAAGAAGAGAGTGGTAAGAGGGCTTGAGAGGAGGATGCAAGTGAAGTTGAGGTAGGAGAAGTATGAAACTGATGTTCTAGAGAACGAATAATAGAAGACATGTTGCGAGGCGAGGCACTCTTATATACTTGCTTGATTGCTTCTGAAGTCGGTCTCAACACATTCAATCATTTCATCACTTCTACATCGCCAGAGCTACGTCGGTTTTAAGAATGCTACACATCGAGAAAATTATATACAGCAGCCATGTTCACTTCGGTGTCGAGGCACACGATAACAGAGCTGTCATAGCTCCCATATTGTCTCGACCAGTCAGGTCTTTGAAATGTTGCTGGAATAGTAAAGGTCCAACTATAGTGAGCTCCTTACATAGCCCAGCATTGAGTCGGGCTAATTTTGGACGGTGAGCAAACTTGTCTTCCGTGGAAGCTCTTGCATCTACCCTTCCGACTGTACCGTTTGGTCCGAGGATAGACTTTCTTTTCCATTATGTCATGTGATTACTTGAATAGTGTTGATCGTGGTTAAGGCAGTGCCAGAGTACGGCTTGATTCTAGAGCAAGACAACTTAAATAGTTAGAGTCTTTCCATGTCGTAGTTTGCTATTCTTGCTCGGAGGCACTCGCTTTTCTGACCGAGTTCTTATTTTCCCTTTAGCGCTACATGTACGCCATATCACACTAGACTACAGGCTGGACATTCCTTGAGGTCATGAAGTGGTAGAAAGGCTAACAAAGAACGCATGTCGTTCTCAGTTTGGTGACGATGGTTGCACAATGGGTTCTGTCGCAGTGACATGCGTAGTCTTAGACGAATAGAGTGTCGTTTAAACGGATCGTCACGTATTTCGTATCGCTCCAGATTAAACATGTGGCACAAATCTAGCTGAAGAAGAATGTAGAGCCCCGAAGAACCGGACCTAAACTGGATTTAAGACAAGATACGAAAAGGAAGCAACTCCGGCCGGAAGACGGTCAATGTGCAGTGGAGATCCTAGCTCAGAAGGACGTTGGGTAAGCCTGATCCCATGCATTAATTGACATGGTATATAGAGCTTGATCTTTGACTAATGAATCCATATGTCCATTTTTCCGAGCACGATGAGATAAGCCTAAATCCCAGCTACCGACTAATTCCGCTTAGATCAAACCATTGCTCTCTATGGGATGCTGGTAGATGGATATCAGAGTCCTGCCTGGGCTTCTTTGACTATGAGCTTATCAATCAGTCTACCGGGATACTCTATAGCAATGCTTCTGAACAGCTTTCTGTTTCTCAGCAATGTGCATGTACTTTCGTTTTCATTAGCAATAGAGCCTTCTGTTGAATAGATCTTAAAGTCTTGATTAGCTGATTTTTCTTTCTCTTTGCCCTCCGTCTTCGGCCTTCATTCCCTTTGTATTGTCCCCGTGATGATGCATCTTAGGGTTTACAATATGTGGGTCTGGGTTATAAATAAGTGAGGTATATATATAGGGAGTAGATATTTCACCTCGCACACCATCACAGCCCTCTGGCTTGACTCCTTTTACATCCATCCCATCGATTGCAAAGATTCCATACGTTTTTCAGCATTGCGCCTTGTATCCGTAACGCATAACACTGTGTGAACCTCGTCTCATAAAACTTGTGTTGCTGCGAATCTGACTCGGACAAATCCTGCTGGTGGTGATCGTGTAGTCACCCAACCCGAGTCTCCTATTGTTCCTATCGCTGCCATGGTTCCCTCTGCTACTTCCTCCGACTTCTCTGCTACCATTGGACATGATGATGCTGCTGAAAAATATCTCCTAAAACATGATATCGCTCATTATATTCAGGAATTTGACAAATTACCTGGTGCTTATGCCATCGCCAATGATGTCCATCCTGCTCTGGTCGCTGCCTTCGTGAAAGCCCAAAGTGAGGGCGTGCATTCCATGAACACAAAATCCCTCACGGATCCTACCATTCCCGAAAACGCGTCTATCCAAATGGTCCAACTGCTCTATTATTGGTTCCAAAGAGGGATGATTGACTACATGTCCCAACGTTTTCAAAACCTAGCACCCACTGTTGAACCTGGTCTCGCCAATGCCTCGGGCTATCTCTTGAAAGCCAAAGCCCTTCCGGATACACCTGCTCCTTTGTCTACCCACGCGTTATCTCACAATTCAGTTCCTGGCTCCTCTGCTGCTCACGCAGCTGCTTCTCCTGCTCCTGTCTCTGGCTCTTCCTCGGTTGCTATTGCTGCTCCCCCTAAATACTTTAGCGGAGACATGTTCAAGTTCTCTGCCTTTGTTGCCGAGCTGGCTCATGTATTTGATACATATGCCAACCAGTTTCCCACGGAGCAATCTAGAATTGCATATGCTGCCTCGTATCTGAGAGGAAGTCCTCTGACCTGGATACTGACGAAAATTCACCCCACTACCTTTATTTTCGACTTCAACACGTACGCTGAGTTCATTGCCGACCTGGAATTCCTGTTCAGTGACCCCGATCCAATCGGTACGGCCACCAGATCTATTCTCAGTTTACGCCAACAAGGTTCCTGTTCGGCTTACTACTCTACCTTTCAGTCCCTTCTCAAGCAGCTTCACTGGACAGATCATAAAACCAACATTGCGCTGTTCAGAAATGGGTTGAAAGATTCTGTCAAAGATGCTCTCGCATCTTCTCTTGTCGATTTGTCCTCCTTGGAATCTTTTGCTAAAAAGTGCATTCAGTTGGATAATGCCCAATATGCCAAAGCTAAGGAAAAGCATGCCAGGTCCTATGCTCAAGGCCACCATCCTTCCAACAAATCTGCCCTTATCAATGCTCCTGTTCATGCTGGTGATCCCGTGATCATTGATGCCAACAAGACACATCCACAAAGGAAGGCCTACAGATTGAAAAATCACCTTTGTTTGTACTGTGGAGGAGCCAACCACAAGGTTTCTAACTGTCCTAATAAAGTTGCCAAAGTCGGTACTTTGCTGTGATGTCTACCTCTGGATACTATGCTTCTGCCCCGGGCTAAACTTATGGCTATGTTCCTGGTGCTTATTCTGCTACTACCGCTGCTGCTGCTCCTGCGAAGTCCCCCAACACTGAGGCCGTCCAGCCAATGTCACGGGTTAGCTGTATAGATGTTCATATAAGCTGGTTCGGAGACGGTCATAGATTATACATTAAAGAGGAAAGGAAAGGCAAACCAATCCAAACTAGCCAGGTCCCGAAGAAGGTTCTTATACCCTATTCTGTGGGGCGCAGCCCTTACAAGCGGCAGAGGATCTTGCAGAGGATCAAAGAAGGGGCACCATAGACAGTTTCTTCCTTTCCTTATATCTGACAATAAAGTCATGTAATCGGTACACTAGTACTATGTACAAGCCCAGTAACATTTGATCCATCTCCCAATCTGCTTATTCGAAACACATGTAAGCTAACCGCGAAGTTGGGGTTGAAACTTTGGTCGTAGTTATCTTCTATTTTCTTTTCCTCCAATAAGAGAGGGCCCTGGCCGTGCACGAACTGAGAAATTCAAGGACTTTTTGCCGTTGGCAAATGGGCTGCAGGATGGCGCGCCCTAACCCATTATCACGGACTAGAACGATAGGCCAGAGTAGGAAGCCTAGATGAGCCGCAGAAGTGCAGTAACCAGATTGGTGTGTAAACTGAAATCATTCCTCTTATTTCTAGTTGCATGAGTTATGGCTGCTACTACAATACCACGACACGAGCCTGTACTCTGTAGATACACAGTATGAGTGTACAAATACAGCTTGCCAGCCTTGCACCTTGGATCAGTAGGAAAGAAGCTGCAGCCAATTAAAAACGCACCATCATCGGAGGTCGCTACCGGCTGACGTCAACTCAAGCTCGCGCTTAAGGCTGAACCTATAAGGCAGTTGCTAGTTTGTCTATTTTTAGTCATTTTGTGATACCTTACGGCTTCGTGGCTTCCTCTCTGATTCTACGATCAGGTAGTTACCTATTGTGAAGCAACTCGAAGACGGAAGGGTTTCCATGTCCGGGTTCTTGCATTTTCCAACCCTAAGCTATCTGGCCTCTTACTTCCCCCGCGTTTTGCCTTCCTCCATCCTCCGTCATCTCTCCGCTGTCACCTCGTATTTCCCTCCCCTCCACCGTTCATTGTGTCTGCCGTTATGGATACTTCTCAACAAGGCAACATTCGAATTTCTATCGACCGTGGCGGCACGTTCACCGATGTCCATGCTTCAATTCCTGGCCGCGATGATGTCATCCTAAAGCTCCTGTCTGTCGATCCAGCAAATTACAAAGATGCTCCCACTGAGGGCATTCGGCGGATCCTCGAAATCGTATCGGGCCAGCCTCTTCCCCGGGGTCAGCCGCTTGACCTCAGACTAGTTGATCGCATTCGAATGGGTACCACGGTCGGCACAAATGCCCTCCTCGAACGCAAAGGTGCTCGCAGTGCTCTTTTCATCACCAAAGGCTTCAAGGACTTACTGAGAATTGGAACACAGGCACGCCCTAAGATCTTTGACTTGACCGTCAAGCTGCCAGAGCTCTTGTACCAATCAGTTGTGGAGGTCGACGAACGCATCACGCTTGAGGGGTTCACGGAGGATCCATACCCGTCCTTCATAAATACTGCTGACGATCCTCAGCTTGTCCAGGGCCAGACTGGTGAAATTGTTCGCATCTTGAAAAGGCCTGATCCATCGCAAATATCCTGTGATCTGCAGCGGGTCTGGGATGAAGGTTACCGCTCAATTTCCATTGTGCTCCTTCATTCCTATGTTTACCCCGAGCACGAGCGGCTTATTGGCGAAATGGCCCGTAGTATGGGTTTCATGGTAGTGGAGAGCGCTGCCTTGCAGCCAATGATCAAGGCAGTGCCTCGGGGCATGTCGGCAACTGCAGATGCCTACCTCACACCCATCATCAAGTCCTATATTGACTCAATCTCTGTCAACTTTAGCGGTGGCCTGGGCTCCTCCGGCTCGCGCTGTGAGTTCATGCAGTCTGACGGTGGCCTTGTTGATTTCCACAACTTTGGCGGGCTTCGAAGCGTTCTTTCAGGGCCAGCAGGGGGAGTAGTTGGATATGCACAAACAACATACGATGAAGCTGAGAAGCAACCTGTAATCGGCTTTGATATGGGTGGCACCTCGACAGATTGCTCCCGGTTTGCCGGCACATATGATCATGTATTCGAAACCACGACGGCTGGGATCTCTATCCAAAGTCCTCAACTAGACATCAACACGTAAGTGAATGAAACCTCTTGTTCTTGGCTAAAGCCTTTTGCCCTGGCTCCTCTGTATAGCCTTCTAGACCTTTCTAACCACCCTGATATCTTGTAGTGTAGCTGCTGGAGGTGGCTCTATGCTTTTCTGGAGAGATGGACTTTTTGTTGTTGGCCCCGAGTCTGCTGGGGCTCACCCCGGCCCAGTGTGTTACCGAAAGGGCGGTCCCCTTACAATCACAGATGCCAATGTCTTCCTCGGTCGCATTCAGCCGCTGTACTTTCCCAAAATATTCGGTCCCAACGAGAACGAGCCTCTGGGAGTTGAGCTCACTGAGGCCGCCTTCCATGACCTCACGAGAAAAATCAATGAGGACAATGCGACAGAAGGCAGGCCACCCCTGACTGCTGAGGAGGTTGCACTAGGGTTCTTGAGGATGGCAGACGAAGTCATGGCTCGACCTATCCGTGCTCTGACCGAGGCGCGCGGGTTCGACACATCCGCTCATACTCTTGCCTGCTTTGGTGGTGCTGGGGGTCAGCATGCCTGCTCTTTAGCTGCTTCCCTTTCAATTTCGCGTGTGGTTGTGCACAAGTATGCCTCCATTCTATCTGCATATGGTTTGTCGTTGGCTGATCTTGTCCACGAGGTCCAACGGCCAACGGCCATGGAATATAATGCATCCAACATTGCTGCTGTAAAGCACATTCTCAAAGAGCTTGTCTCAGAAACTACGTCTCACTTGCTAAAGCAAGGAATGTCTGAGGATCAGATAAATCATGAGTTATATCTGAACCTCCGATACAAGGGTTCAACCACGTCGTTTATGATTCTCAAGGAGGAGAGTGGTGATAACGACGAGGCATGGGACTTTCAGGCGTCCTTTGAGAAGAGGCATCGCCGTGAGTTTGGCTTCAGCTTTCCTGGAAAGCCCATTCTTATTGATGACATCCGTGTTCGTGGCATCGCTTACTCAGCTAACCGCAAACACGAAAGCCCATTCAAGCAGTTTCAGCGACTGTCTTCACGAAAAGTCGATCTGCCAATAGCCAAAGAGACTGCCAAAGTTTGCTTCTCGGGAAGCAAGGGTAAAATAGATACGCCAGTGTATCTGTTGACTGATCTCCAGCCTGGCTCCAAGGTCCCAGGCCCGGCCTTAATCCTCGATAATACGCTTACGGTCCTTGTGGTGCCCAACTGCATTGCTTCAGTCTTAGATTCTTGTGTGGTCATTGACCTTCCTAAGGACAACCCAACTGCCATTGGCTCACCAGAAACGAAGGCAGCCACAGCCATCAACCCCATTCAGCTCTCTATCTTTGGCTATCGTTTTATGTCCATTGCCGAGCAAATGGGTCGTAGCCTCCAAAAGACGGCTGTGTCAACCAATATCAAGGAACGCCTGGACTTTTCATGCGCCCTCTTTTCACCTGATGGAGGCCTGGTTGCTAATGCGCCTCATTTGCCTGTCCACCTTGGGTCGATGCAATTTGCTGTCAAGTATCAGCACACAAGGTGGAAAGGTCAGCTGAAGGACGGCGACGTCTTAGTTTCAAACCACCCGTCTTGTGGAGGGACTCACTTGCCTGACATTACAGTAATCAGTCCCGTCTTTGAGAATGGAGAAATAATCTTTTACGTTGCCTCTCGTGGCCACCATGCAGATATTGGAGGCATACTTCCCGGTTCAATGCCGCCTAATTCCAAGTTCCTTTACGAAGAGGGCGCAGCAATTGAGGCAGAAAAGCTGGTAAGTGAGGGTGTATTCAACGAGGAACGTATTACTGAGCTATTGCTTCGCGATCCCGCCAAGTATCCTGGATGCTCCGGCACGCGATGTTTGAAGGACAATCTCTCTGATCTGAAGGCACAAGTGGCTGCGAATAACAAGGGAGTACAGCTAATCCAGGCTTTGATAGCTGAGAATGGTCTTTCCGAGGTTCAAAGGTACATGTACGCTATCCAAGCCACTGCTGAACGAGCTGTCCGCGACTTGCTGCGTGGATTTTACGAACAAACTAAAGGCCAGCCTCTGACTGCAGTCGATTACATGGACGATGGAACTCCGATCTGCCTCACCATTACAATCA
Organism: Ceratocystis albifundus; assembly: GCA_002742255.2. Classification (NCBI taxonomy): domain Eukaryota; kingdom Fungi; phylum Ascomycota; class Sordariomycetes; order Microascales; family Ceratocystidaceae; genus Ceratocystis; species Ceratocystis albifundus. The sequence continues at coordinate 2,569,430 of MAOA02000035.1, read as the reverse complement.
ACGGCAATACGGGCTCTGCAGCCTTTGATTTCGAAGGAACCGGGGCTGAAGTTTACGGGAATACCAATGCACCGGTTTCTATCACGTACAGCGCCATAATCTACTGCCTGCGCTCTTTAGTGGCCTCTGATATTCCCTTGAACCAGGGCTGTCTATCTCCAATCACTGTCAAGATCCCTCCATCATCGCTTCTATCCCCTTCCAAGTCTGCCAGTGTTGTGGGAGGCAACGTCCAGACCTCTCAGCGCATTACAGATGTTGTTCTAAAAGCCTTCAACGCCTGTGCCGACAGCCAAGGCTGCATGAATAATCTCACATTTGGGGTTGGTGGCACAGATCCCGATACTGGAGCTCATGTTGACGGCTTTGGATACTACGAAACGATTGGAGGTGGTGCAGGCGCTGGTCCGACTTGGGATGGGTCAAGCGGCGTTCACACCCATATGACGAATACACGCATAACAGACCCAGAAGTCTTTGAAAAGCGATATCCTTGTGTTCTCCGCGAGTTCAGCATCAGACATGGCTCGGGTGGAAGCGGACTTCACCGCGGAGGAGACGGAATCGTGCGTGATATTGAGTTTACCCTTCCAGTGCAACTAAGTATTATTTCAGAGCGGCGCACACGGGCTCCTTGCGGAATGCATGGCGGCCAGGATGGACAGATGGGTGTGAACTACTGGCTGCAGAAGGAGAGTGGGCGTAAGGTTAGTTTGGGGGGAAAGGCTACAGCAAAGTTTGCAGCAGGCGATCGAGTAGTTATCATGTCACCTGGTGGAGGTGGCTGGGGAAAGCCAGAGGAAGCCAAGTGAGTTATTCTATCTCGAGTAACAAAAGCCAAACCTTGAGAAACACTAGGAACAATTGGAGTCAACCGTGCCTCGCCATATCGAGATGATGCATAGGCTCTTTCAAGGAAGCCAGGGAGAGCTTTTGCCATGTGCCTCTTGTCTTTGATGATCGCTAAACAACACCAAGTTTCTGCTGTTGTTCCTCCTCAGTCACCAAAATATGGAATAATGACAACTTACCGGTCAAAGAGGGCGACCTATTATGGCTCTTAGCTCTCAAAATAGTTCAAACCTTGCCTTAATATATTCAAAACGTCTCTCTGAAAGAGATAGACTTGTCTACTCTCGACATGATGACATCTGCTAGGCGATATACAAGCATTCAAGATTCCGCGTTCGCTCATAGTGCCAATACTCTTATGCTTGACAATATCAAAAGGGTCCCGTCCTTTGACGGCGTCATTTCACAGTCGTACTTTATCCGCACATAAGCGGTTTGAAGCGGAAGAATCGTTCGCAGACTTCATTGGAGTACTGTGACTCGCGCAGAATGTGAATTCACTGCACTCTCTCTTTGCTGATTCTTCTCTATTTATGAGATATCCCTTCCTGTCGGATCTTACTGGCAAGAAATACAGAAATTGGGGCTCGAGACTAAAGAAATAGACCATGGTGCCAATAGCTCGTCTTCTTGTACGGTCATGATCGCTTGCCACCCTCTGCCGAGTGCCAGGACCGCAACCCACCAGCGAGCCGATAGTACAATATATCCATGCTAACGTGGGGGTAGAGACACAGTTTTGAGCCTAACGTACGAACCGGATTTCGTGATAGTTATGTATCACGTCGAATCTAGTCAATGCAAGAAGGGATCGGATTCCTGGCCGAGACTGTAATGTCTACGAAATGAAGACATATCCTGTAGGCAACGCAATGACAAAGAACTCCATTCAAAGAGCCCGCTGACTTATGCTCGGCTGTGTAGGCGTAAGGCGGAGGCACTGGAGCTCCTCGCTGAGCCCGTGACGGTGGACGTCAATTGTTGCTCGGTCTCATCCAACAAAGCAACATCGAAGTTCAAAGGTCTAAGAAAAGCATCAAGACAAACCCAAATATAGAGCATGCCTCACATTCTACTCGTCGAGCCTGCGCTATTGAGCTATGGGTAATGAACAGTACTACAAATAGAGTTTTTCTAGTACCACTCTGGTTTGGCGCGCGCGCGCGCCAATTTCTAGATACGTCTTGATTTCAGATCGTGGGACCAAGTCAGAAGAAACAGGGACCACGTCAGATAAAAGCTCATGGGATGTTTCGGCGTTTACTCACTGTAAGCTTGATGCTTGGGCTTCGTCTTCTTTGTTAACTCCATAGCCAGCCAATTGTACCACCAGTGCCACCCCTTGCAATGGAGTTAACTCAGGCTCTGCTGGTCTGTTTAGCTGCTTATGTCCATGTTGCCTTATATCTTCCTCATACAGTTGGTCGATGTGCCAAGATTGTCAGTGGATGCTATGTTTTGTATAGCAACATCACAGCAGTCCACTTGAGGGGAAATAGAACAGGCTGGTTGGTTCATATATGTTTTCTGTTCAGCCTTTCGTAGACGACAGATTCTATACGTGGCGTCGTGGCTCCTTGGATAGCTTCACTACACATACACTCTCAGGGAGCAGTTGAAGAAGCCATATAGACCGGTCTACATGATCAATAGGCTGAGTCAGATCCGTACACCCTGCACCCCTCGGCTGGGACATTGTTGTCTCTACATACAGACAGGGTTGTCCCCACAGACTAGCCACAGCAGGGTAGCCGGAGCCGGATAAGGGCAATCCATCATGAAGTGGCGGCAGTCATGAGACTAAAATAGCACTGACAACTGCTTGGTCCTTCAGAAATACAGCGTGATAGCCGCTGCGGAAGTACAGCCGTCAGCAAAGCGCCAAGAGTACTACTGACTGTTCATCCAAGCATACATATATATGCAAGTCAGCAATCATCCCGCTTACTTCATGTCCTTCAACATGAGTCCGTGTCCTCGCAGATCTCGGGATCGATAGAAACCTGCTTATTTTGACATTGCTTCTAGTGCAGATCCTCGGCTCCTTCAAGCCGATTCTGGGTATCATAGTTGAGTGTTCCTCGCAAGATCGGATCTTCTCGTATGATGTGATATCAAAACACTTCACGTGCGGTGCATAGATGTCTATAAAGACTCGAGAGTCTCCCATCAAACATAATGCCTGTTCTCTGTACTCTACACTCTCTCTTCCAAATCATCTGCACACATTATCTACTACCAACTTTCTATCTGCCAACCTTCGCTTTGTTACCTACTTTACCCTCAACTTTCTATCCTCACTCGCCTCACCATCACCATGCGCTTCACTCTGGCTACCCTCATTGCGGCTACCGCTGTGCTGGCTGCCCCTTCCCAAACAGTCAAGACTGGCCCTTCTCTAGTTGAACGTGAAGCTCTTCACCCCTCCGTTGTTGTCATCGATGACAGGTTCTTTCCCTTGAACACCCACGCTGAAGTCGGGCACGTCATACAGTTTATCGTTACGAAGGGGTCTCACAGCATAGTACAGTCCAGCTACGACGCCCCCTGCACTCCTCTAGAAGGCGGCTTCTCTCTCGGCCCTGTCATTGTAGAAGAAGGAACCCAAAACATTTTTTACGAAGTCAAGGATGATAAGCCCATTTGGTTCTACAACGGTGAAAAGAACCGCTGCAACCAAGGTATAGTTGCGGCCATCAACTCGCCAGAAACTGCCGAGATGAACGTGGAAAGTTTCCAGAAAGCTGCTATGCAAAATTAAGCTACCGAGATCGTCGGAACCAGGTTTTAGAGCTACATCTGTAGGCTAGTCGGTGGCATGGCTAGGCTAGATATCAGTTTAGATTATATAAGAAACGGAGCCACGGCAACTCAGACGTGCTTTGCAATGGCTTCGCTATTAATTAACAACAGACATTCTGCTACCGATCAAGGACCCTTTGCGACAACGGCCAACTTTCTTGAGATCAAATATCACAGGCTATCTCACAGATTACAAAAGACTGTGTTGCTAGACCTAGACTATCTTGCCTGTAGATTGAAGAACTGACGGCTATATCAAATTGGTGAATGTTAATGGTCTAATAAGGGGTTCATGAGAGCAGTTGTTATAGTAAGAGTGTGAGTTTTGGCATGAAATGCAGCCAGTCAATACGTTGGAAGTCACAGAAGGTCTTCGACGCGTAGATGACTCGAGACTTGAGTGAGTGGGGGATCCTATATTCTTCTCGGACTGCTTCTGCAAGTCGAGTCTTGAGGACTTCCTCTTCCTAGGCTTAGCTCTAACACTGAAGGTGCTTGCGAAGCTTAGGAGGAACCTTGTGGCTGGTTGTAGTGCTATATGCTATAATGGATGCTGTGTTATCATCATCGTCGTCATCGCCGTCAGCAAAGCTAGTCACATTAGGCACGCGGCTACCAGTAACGCTAACCGCGTGCCTTGGCGCGCCAAAAGTGTAGATACAGTGGTTATGCTACTACTTCCGACCCTTTCAGCCCGACTCCGAAGTGTATTGTGTAGCGCCAGATTGAGACAAGAACGCCCTCAACTAGCTGGCAGTGCGAGCTTGTTTGCGTGCCTTGTTGTTATTGATCATAGCTACGTTCAACAGCTCTACTATCGGACTTGACCTCCCTGACTCAGTACTGGCAGTCCAACTTGGTTGCTCGATCGCGTACTATTACTGCTAATCTGACTAACATCTGTCGACTGAGCCAGTCCTCCAACACAAACGGTAGTGTTTCTGATGACGTCAGCACTGATAACCACAAGCCGGGCTGCTCGGGGAAGTTCTTCTTGACGGGAACGTATGGACGGGCGGAGGCAGGCGCAGTCGATTCCCATTAGCAAAGCCCGGGTGACTAGGTCATCTATCAGTGCCACAAATGGCACAAGACTCGGTTTGGTTGCATCGCTGTTTGAGAGTCATAGGAGCGTATCTGGTGCCACAGAATCAAGCCTCAAGCAGCAGCGGTCCACCAGACGGTCAAAGGGTTTGCTTATAGGACATGAGTGTTTAGGAAGAGTGATGTCCGGTATTGAGTTTTGTGGGAATCAACATGCGTGTGTCACGGGTTAGCTGCTGTCTGCGTTTTGATTTCGTCTGAAATGGTTTGATTCTTACAAGCCAACGCTTCATCCACAGTTGTTCGTGACAGATTCTTATTGTCGCGTCGCGGAAGCAATGGACCGGAGTGGCGTAGAGATCACTGCCGGCACGTGACACTTATACCCTAACCATCCATGTCACAACCCTGAGTCAATTTGACATGTATAGAATACATGTCAAATTAGTACTGACACGGTTTAATGGATTATTGATTTTAGTAAAAAGGAATTGTAAATATAGTAATCAATACTTATTGTGGTCTTTCATTCGTTAGGGTTACCGGGAGGGCAGGCAGCGGATTAGAGAGGGACTGGACCCGAATAGGAAAGTAAGCGTGAAATAGCTGAAAGGCTTGTAAAATATCAAAAGGGGCAACTACCAACAAACAGTTTGGTATATTGCTATATTTAGAGATGAGACAAGCGCCGGGAAACCCGTTGAGGAAGATAAACGAAGCTGGACTGTGAAGGGTTCTAAGTAGGACGTTCAACGAGCTTGAATTAGAGTTATTGTCAAATGTGCAGCAGGACAGGGACATTCATTCATATACTGGAACCTGTGTTCCGGTCTGAGGTCTTAATATTAATTTGTTTTTTGACACGGGTATCACTTAAGTTGAATCTTGGGAAGATAAAAGACATAATTAACCAAGTTTCACGAACCATATGCATTTTCAAATCTGATGTGGGTTGTGTATTGATAGAAATATGGAAAATGCTTGAAAACAGAACAAGTACACGAGGTGATCTATGTGAATCGGTCACAAATAGCCTCTTGGATAGTTAGGAGGGAAGTTCCATTAGCTTAGTCATCTCCGGTGCAGAGAGACATATCGACGGCACGTAGCATTCCGTCGTCGCCTTCGCAGTAGCAGTTTCCTTCAAAGATGAAGCAGTTCTTCAGGCCTCTGGCAACAATGTTGCCATCGGTGTTGGTAGTGTCAACAGCGGGCATGGCAAGGGCAGTGCCAGCAAGGGCTAGAAGGAAGGTAACAGTCCAGGATTGCATGTTGCTGGTTTGGTTGTTGATAGACAAGGTGAGAAAAGAGGTAGAAGGAAGAAACGAAGTTCCGAAAGACTGGAGAGAAGAGGAAGTTGGTAAAGGTAGAGAAGTGATGTGGTGATGGAGGATAGGAAGAACAAGACTGGCTATCGTGGCAGAAGGGAGGTCTTATATACAAGTCCAAAACTGCTTTGTAGCCAAGATGAATCAAGTCCCTAGACTAACATCACCGCTTCTTCGTCACAAGAGCCACACCAAGCATCTGGCTATAGAGCACATGGAGGTCTGTGTAAAGGCTTTGTCATGATTTAGTTATGGCTAGTTACTTTGGTGAAGATAAAATGCACATTAAGATGGAAAATTACGTACTGTTATGGCCGTGAGCCCTGAGCTTTGCCCAATTTTCACTTACACACACTATCTATATCCGGGATAAACGGACCCCGTTTGAACGGATGTCGGCCATTATTTGATGTTAATACAGTTACTTTCTCACCTCCTCTATATTCCTGTGCTTTAATGGTACAAAGTTTGTAATGCATTTACTATCTCAAACTGCGTAGCAAACATTACCTCCATTCTTCAGACAAGTCCATCTCATCTTATGCAACTCGAACAGTACCTAATACATGCCTTTATCAATTAGTGGTAACCTCAAGAGAATATGGTGTATACATCCATGGTGCTGGCATGCTAGTTATTTTACTAGTAGAACAGGAGCAATAGACAATCAAGGGTGTGGCTACTGAGAGTCCCAAATGTTGGAATTACGAATAGTGCGAATTCGAGCAAGAGTAGGGGAATAGTAATGTACCTCGATGATGGAACTTCTCGTACTTTGAGCACTTGATATTATGTAACCATAAACTCTATATTTCGGCTGGTGCTTCGGCCACTCGAAAGAGCATGGCTCCTTGATCTAATAGTCTTGTTATCTTCATGTTTGCGTTGGAAGATACAGAGAACATTGTGAGCACAGGTCTGTATATAGATTGGTCAGTGTGCTTTATATGGCTCGTTCTTCAACTCACAGGATGAATCCAATACACTAGAGCTTGGTAATGTGGATGCTTGTGTTCTGAAATTATATCATTCATCCTGGCCAGGAGTTAGGTTAGCGTTTTAGGCCGTCCTTACTGGGGTAGCATCTTGGGATAGATTCACAAGCTTCATACTCTCATAACGCACTATCCTCGCTAGTAAATCTACCTACACTGATACTTGTGGTGATTAATATGACTTGGAAACTCAAGAGCCACTTGGCACTAACGCCATATATAGATCATCATCACAAAAACCACAAGGATAGACCCCAAATTGTGGAATTCAGCAAAACTCTACTTGACAACACTAGTCTGTGCTGTGGTGTGCCTCCCTTCTTGACGCTTTGGACTCCTCTTTGTGTGTTTGGCCAAGGAATAACCAAAGCACAAGGAGCAGCGTCGTGGAAACGCAGTGCAGAATTCACCGTCACGCCGAGTGGACAGGCAGAGACAAATTTGGACCCTTTTTCCACAGAACCCACTACATGAAATGACTTGCTTTGTGATCCCCAACCACTTAATTCCAAGACGCCGTCGTTGTATTATTCATTAACAAAGTCTTGGATAATCTATGTATAGTTGAGAATGCAGGGCAAAACTAGGTATTTACTACTTGAATCATGTACATGTATAGTGAGTGAAACAGTATAACAAGTGAAGCAAAAGTGGCGACCAGGCTCTCTTGCCGTGCACACCACAGTGCCGAGCCCCCGTTCGCATTGGCCCTCGCTGGTCAGCTCTTGCCGATGATCCGGTCGCCACCTACGCATACATGGATTTGATCAAATGCTTGATTTCCTTCGGCTTCTTTGTGTCCGCTAGTGCTTGCTTGGCATAATCAAGGTCTTTCTTTGACCTGACCAGGTATCTGCAGCTAGGATAAACATCGGAATCACTTAGCCATCTACATTAGTAATTTGAATGGCCACAATCTACTCCGGGTTTCTAGGCTGCACTAATTTTGGCTATGCATATTTATTTATATTATACTATCAGAAAGGTAGCTAGGGTTAGTATTAAGATACCATCTACTGTGTAATTATGTTCACCACAAAAGTGAACTACATAGATAGTTGTAGGTAGTAACTGGCTTGGTCTTTACACTATAGCCCAAGGTTAATATGGCTGCTTCACACCTGGATGCTAACCCTTCTGTTTGATACCATGCGGTCAAAGGCTGACTATACAGATCACCACGACATATGAGAGTTTCAATTCTGGGCCAGAAGGGCGAGAAGCATTCTATCATTACAAATAGCCCGTGTCATGCCGGTGATTGGGAAATCAGTTGATAAAACACAGAAGGCGTAAGTTGAGAGATTTTTGATTCCCTACGCCAACACGTACTTTAGGTGGTGGTATAAATTGTATTATTCCCTGTATGCATAGACCCTCTACGACAAACCTGCTTTGCCATTCCTAATACAAAGTACATAACCCATTCTATTGTTTACATTTAGCTGCCGCCGTAAACGCAAGGTAATGTAGCTGTCTATATACAATGTCACTGAGTCAGTGTGTGAAAGCGTAGGGAAAGTATTGTATCATGGCTTACTTGTGCGCAAGACGTACCATTGTATATCAGCATTTATAATCTATTATGACATTGCAGTCGGAAACACCGTACCTTACTGGCCAGTGAATGTAGTTCCAATTCTGATAATGGATACTGGATTACTATTCAGTAGTGAAGGGAGCAATGACTGGGCCACTGGATGATGAATGTCACCGGTAGTCTCGGGCTGATTAGAATATTGCACTATTAAAGTATGTAATTCATACATCTACCTCCAATTACCACTCTAGTATGGAAACTATAGCACCATAGTGAGTATGGGCTTGGGATAGTAGGATAGTAGGTCTGGGTGAGCATGTGAATTATAGTCTCAGAGTAGCCTATTGAATCTCTCAAGCCCAGGAATGAGCCATATAAAGCACATTCACGAATGTATAGACAAATCTATGCTCATAATGGTTTAGGTATCTCTGCACAAACATGGAAAGATAACCATTTTGCAAAATCAAGCGGTCATGATCTTTCGAGGGGCCTTGATCCTGGTGATTCCAGTAGACGTTAAACTTATTACAATCAAACCATTCGAGTGGCCCAAGCCCGGGCCGAAATATAGAGTTTATGGTTACAAAATATAAAGTGCTCAAAATACGAAGACTTTTATAGTTTAAACACATTGCTATTCCCCTAAATTTGCCTGAATTTGCAGTGTTCGTGCGTAGGGCTCACGGCCATAATAGTACGTAATTTTCCATCTTAATGTGCATTTTATCTTCACCAAAGTAACTAGCCATAACTAAATCATGACAAAGCCTTTACACAGACCTCCATGTGCTCTATAGCCAGATGCTTGGTGTGGCTCTTGTGACGAAGAAGCGGTGATGTTAGTCTAGGGACTTGATTCATCTTGGCTACAAAGCAGTTTTGGACTTGTATATAAGACCTCCCCTTCTGCCACGATAGCCAGTCTTGTTCTTCCTATCCTCCATCACCACATCACTTCTCTACCTTTACCAACTTCCTCTTCTCTCCAGTCTTTCGGAACTTCGTTTCTTCCTTCTACCTCTTTTCTCACCTTGTCTATCAACAACCAAACCAGCAACATGCAATCCTGGACTGTTACCTTCCTTCTAGCCCTTGCTGGCACTGCCCTTGCCATGCCCGCTGTTGACACTACCAACACCGATGGCAACATTGTTGCCAGAGGCCTGAAGAACTGCTTCATCTTTGAAGGAAACTGCTACTGCGAAGGCGACGACGGAATGCTACGTGCCGTCGATATGTCTCTCTGCACCGGAGATGACTAAGCTAATGGAACTTCCCTCCTAACTATCCAAGAGGCTATTTGTGACCGATTCACATAGATCACCTCGTGTACTTGTTCTGTTTTCAAGCATTTTCCATATTTCTATCAATACACAACCCACATCAGATTTGAAAATGCATATGGCTCGTGAAACTTGGTTAATCATGTCTTTTGATTACCCATCTAGGCCTCACTCTTGGGACAGCTGCCACCGCGGGTTCACCATTGTGATGTCTGCAACAAGCTTGGTAATGATACTGGACAATATCAGGGTAGTAATACATGCATTTCGGCCAAAGTATAGTAAGTTATTTGGGTTAATAATTTCATTTGCATGTATTTAACGCCTACTGGAATCACCTTAATTTGGGTTAATTAAAAGGGTTGTGCTTTTATCGTGATTTCTAACAAGGTTGTCATTTTCGTTTTTTTCCCTATACATGTGCGGTAAAGCAACTTGGATGTTCAAGGCTTCTATGACATCAATACGCGTCTTCCATGCTCATTACATATATCATGGTATTATCATATACAAGAATCATAGATTTGCAAAGGGTCTAGCCCTTATGGCAAGTATTAAATAGTAGTATCATGGAAAGCATATCAGTCAAAGTCCCTCTCCCCCCTCTCTTCTCACCTCCTCTTTTCCACCGCTATGCTATGTCATGCTCAACTCCCCACGTTGCTTTTGCGCAAGATATTTCACTATAGCAAACTCAATGGAAAAGAAAGATCAAGCAATGCCAAATAGCTTAAGATCGTTGTCAACCTGCATAGAAATAGAGTGCGTGACGTCCTGTGCGACTACACCTCTGACATTGGGGCCATAAACAGTCGTTGTCCATCCGCTAATGGGCTGGTTCTGAGAAGCTTGGCCTCCGGTCATGCTGTATCCAAAGACGCCAGTCCACTGCTTCAGGGCCTCCTCAAGGTTCTGAGGATCAATAGTAGTATCAGCAGTGCCGTGATACAGGGTCATGGAAGGACGAGGTCCATTGTACCCAGGGTCCATGGCCTTGGCAACATTAGCCCACTCCTGCTGGGTCTGGATCAACTGGCCAGAAGAGCACGTAGAGTTCCAACCAGCGACGCTTCCAGTGTAGAAGCAGCCTGCAGCCACACCAGCATAGGAAGTAGCGGCAGCAAAAAGCTCAGGGTAGGCCGCAGAAAGAACGTTGGTCATCATGGCACCGGATGAAATGCCGGTAACGAAAACGCGCTTAGGGTCCGCAGCAATCGCGGGGTCATTCAAGGCGTAGCGAACCATGTTTGCAATACTAGTAGAGTCGCCATTGCCATCGTGCGAGAGAGTTGCAGGCGATGAAACGTCCCAGCAGCCACTGGCGTTAGGAGTTTCACCATAAATCACCGTGAAGCCGTATTTGGAGGCTGCAGTGGCCCAGCCAGTGTTGGCGTACATGGCACTTGCCGTTCCACCGCAGTAGTGGAGGACCAGAACCACAGGAGCACCCTTCTGGAGGTTGTCCGGCTGGAAAGTGTACATCTACGGACGGAATATGTCAGCATGTATTGGTGGAGGGGCTGAGTATATAAGCCATCGGCATCTTACCTTTGCTCCAGTAGGATTGTTGCCAAAGCTGGTCACCTGAGTAAGTGAGGCGGCATTTGCGGCAGAGACGAAAGCGCCAATGGCGGCGATAACAGACGAGACCTTCATGATTTTGTAAAAAAAAAAGAGAGTGGTAGAGAGACGGCAAAGGTTGGCAGTGGTGGAGTTTGCTAGCAAAGAGAGAGCACCAAGCAAGTATAGACGCAACGAACGATGAGCGGGCGATTGTTTATAAAAGAGAGAATAGACAAAGAATGAAAGAACGTAGCTTGCGACTTGCAACCAGTGCGTAGCTCTAGCCAGAGAGAGGAGAAAGGAAGATGTGCAGTAGATTAGATGAAGAGGTCATGCATGTTAGGGGTACGAGATCTCCCGTTTTTATATCCCTTTTGAGACTAAAATACCTGGAAGCCCAAGGTTAAAGACAAAGTTTCTTTCTACCTAACCTTCACTAAAGCTTGGCTGTAGTCAGTCATCCTTGAAACTCTGTCATTTCGCCATCTGAATCTTGCGTTTCCAGGTTGTTTCTATGACGCTGCGCCACACGGTTGGACGCAATTTCTCAAGCAGATGGGCTGGCTGGCTGGCTGGCTGGCTGGTAGGAAGGAATTAATTCATGACTAGATATACTAAGAGCTAGATAGCAAAGGCCCAAGCGCCAGGCTTCAGGGGTACGGCGGTATCGCAGAATCCAAAGTGAGATCCGGATAGTTATGTTGGAAAAGGAGGAATGGAAGAGTGGTTCAGGGGGTCTGATTAGGGGATTGATTAATCAAGTAGCTTTGTCGGCAATCTTACCCCAGCCGGCATAGGCTCTTAGACTCGGTAGAAGCTGTAGCTGTAGCCTAGTCCTAGTATGTGGCCTAAGGAAACAAAGAGAGAGAGAGAGAGATGTGTATATATAAACATATTTTTTACCCAAGAACATTCGAGCTGCGGGGGAAGGCGGAGGGGACGAGAACGGAGAATGAGCAAAAAGAATTGACCCTAGCAGAGAGAGAGAGAGAGCCTTCTTTGCTTTTGTTACAAGCCTTTGTTCAAAAATTTGTAATGAAATGCCAAGAAGCCACGTGAAACTCTATTGCTGTAACTCCGGGTCGAAACTTTCCGGGGAAGGGAATGTGAGATAGAACATAGACGAGTTTGGGTTCAAACACACCTATCACCCACATCACATACTCGATACTCTTCAAGCAGCCGGTGGCAACAGTCTTGACTAGTCTAGCCATAGGATCCATCGGTGGCTGCTGTCCTTTATTGTCCGAAGTGGGACTCGGAGTATCCAGGAGAAAACAAAGATTCTAGTTTGGAGGTTGGAGAATTGTCCGACATACCTAGCCCTACCCACCCACCTACCTCTCTATGGGCGGGGGCATATATCTTTATACTGTTAGCCCTAGCCTATAACTGATATGATCCATCAGCTAATCTCCAATTTCAACGGCTTAACTGAGAATGTTATCCCGAGCCCTGCCTATGCGTGCGCTCTCATTTGTTGTCCACTGGCTCCTTCGTGATCCTTTGTTCTGTAATCTCCATATTTGCCTGACCAGACCTCACCTGATTCTGGCCATCCAGTCTACTATTTGTTTGTAAGCTTCCGCTTCTTTGCATCCACCATCCGCTTGCTCGTCTAGTTCCTTGTTCATCTCAAATTTGCTCTGCAAACTCATCATCACACATCCACCAGGTTTCTCACTATGGCGCCACACAATGTTGAAGATTCGGCCTCCGAGCCAACAACCAAGGCTATTGTTACTAAGCCCAAGCAAGCCCCCTATGGAAAGGATGGCATGACCCCCCTTGAAGCAATTTCGCAGGGCCCCCAACTCGCTGGTATTCCCAAGTTTGTGTCTTTCCATGAGCACCGCACCCATATCCTCGAACATATGGCATGTGCCTTTAGAGTCTTTGCGCGCAAGGGCTTCCAAGAGGGACTCGCTGGCCATATCTCCGTCCGCGACCCCGAAAACCCCCACACTTTCTGGACAAATCCCCTGGGTCGAGCATGGTCACTTCTCAAAGCAAGCGACATGATTCTCGTCAACTATGAGGGGAAGGCTATTGGTGGAAATATGACGCGTCCTGCGAATGCTGCGGGATTCCTGATTCACGGCGCCCTGCATAAGGCACGCCCTGACGTCAATGCAGCTTGCCATGCTCACACAATCTATGGAAAGGCCTGGTCTGCATTTGCCCGTCCACTCGAGATGCTTAGCCAGGATGCGTGCATTTTCTATGGCAAGGCCCAGGCCGTATATGAGGATTTTGGCGGCGTCGTCTTTAATGACGAGGAGAGCAAGAGACTTGCAGACTCGCTCGGCCCAGAAGGCAAAGTCATGATGCTAGCCAATCATGGCCTCCTCACTGTTGGCCAAACCGTCGACGAGGCCGCATATCTGTTTACCATCTTCGAGAGGAGCTGCCAGGTCCAGCTTCTGGTCGAGGCTGCTGCTGCCAACGGAATTCCCAAGATAATCATCGGCGATGAGGTTGCGGCCTACACACAGAAGATGACTGCTAATCCCGACAGCTTGTACTGTGATTTCCAGGCCGACTTTGAAACTGAAGACGAGCTGACAAACGGCTCGTTCCGCGGATAAGGCATTTGCTAGCAAAAGAGTAGTGCAGGCCCTTTGTGGGCTCTGCTGGCTGGTGGTTGCAGACGGAGGGTGCTTGGATTGTTATTATGAGTTCACGTGCCTACTTTACTTATGAATAGATTGTTTTAGTTGTTGTTTCTACTGATAAATAAAAAAGAAATAAAGAATATATATATATACATGTGTCCAGAAATCTCCTTTTCTATGTTGCTACCAGCGAAAGCCTTCTCTCTCTCACAAAGTCCATCCATGTGAATAGTGGCTGATTGCTGTTTTGGCGGTATTCCCATAAGGCCTTCAAAATGTCGGCTGCACGGCCAAAGTTCCACATTCCAGTGCTCTCTGCATTCTTGTAAAGCGTTTTCAGAAATCTGGCCTGCAGAGGCTCGCCCATAGCTTCAGCACCTGCAATGAACAAGGGCCACACAATCCCCGAGCTCACGATCGAAAAGTTATGCTGTTCATATTCATAGAGCTCCAGCTCGGCAATAGTTTGGTTTACCCAATGCTGTAGCATAAGTGGATGCACTTTGCGGATACGGCGGTAAAAGAATATGAGAACGGCACTGTGGAAGGCTATAATCAGGTGAGGCATGATGCTGAGCTTCACAATAGAAGGCACGGGGCCTGCCTGCTGAGCACCATAGGGATCTGTCGAGTATACCCACTCGCAAATCTCAGTCTCCAGCTTCTGGCAGGCATCTCGTAGATTAAACGTCACTGTAAAATCAGGCGAGGTACGTTCCACCAAGTGCGCTTCGTTGGCCAGAAATGTGATCCGCGATACATACGACAACAGCTCTCCAGGAATTCCATAGATTTCCGCAAAAAGACATAGGCCACTCTCGAAAGCTAAAACCCCCGGATCTTCGAAGAGCCCATGCTCAAAGTTTGTGGTCCCCTGCTGGTCAACGTCTCGGCCAACACATAGACTGTTTGTTCTTAGAGAGGGGAATAGCATCTGGTCTAGTGGGACTGAAAGATTTCCCAGGGGTTGGCGATCAAGGGGATACATGAAGGTGCTTTCCTCAATGATGCGCAGATAGAGGTAAATACAGTGTAGAAGTTTGATTTTTCGTGACTTGATAGCCTTTGATATCCCGCGGACACTGATGAACAATTCTGCACTGAGTAGGAACGATCGGGCCTCGTCTTGTTGCCCTGTGATAACCTAGAAAACGAATATTAGCACAGGCCTGAGCGAGCTGTTGGATGAATAGCTGTACGTACCGCAATGGTCACCATAGTCAGCATGGACATGAGAATGTCCTTGTATTTGGCCTTGCTTTCCCCAAAGAACTCTGCCTCGCCTGAAAGTTCTAGCTGCCTTTTTGCACACAGCCAGAATTCTCCCCCAACACAACGCCAATACGTGCTCTTGCTCTTGTATGACCTGTTCAAATTGTCCCAATTGAAGGCGCTGACGGCGAGGATAGCGTAGAAAAGGGCTGCATGGGCATGGTTGATCTTCCTAAACACGGCAAGCTCTGAAAAGGCTGATAAGGCCCGAGGGAAGTGGAGGATACTCCACGGAGGCTTCTGTGAGCGAAGTGGCGAGAATATTTTGCCCATCTGGGACTTGTAATGGTTTAGCAGGAACTGTGACTGAAACATTACTGACGGGCCTGGAGTATCTGCAATATTTGACGTGATCGATGTATCAAGGGGCGAGAGAGTTGACAGTTCCAGTATGTTGTCTGCGGACAGATAGCCGGCAGGATTTGTGACCACAGAAGCATCAAATATTGGATTTGCGCAGACGCCAAGAGAAGGGCTAAACTGCTGTACGAGTTGTGCGGAGTCTAGCCAGGCAATAGGCGGCATGTTTGACTCTGCCATGAACATATGCCCAAGGTCTTCTTCGCTGTTGGCGTTGGCAGCTAAGCCCGAGCTGGCCGCGTTGCTGGTTGTGGTGCTCAAATCTGAACTTGCTAGCGTTGGGGGTGCGATGCAGGAAGATTGTGCTGTGCGCGCGCTTTGGGGCGGCGAGTCTCTTGGCCCATGTGCCCTGAAGATGGCGAATGGCCCGGCATGGACTAAAGACGGAGTATCACTTGTGTCTGGATTATCTAGCAACTCAGATTCTAGATTGCTTAGAAAGGCGTCAATCTCATCCAAGTGGACCAGTTCTGCTAGCTGCTGTGACATTAACTGCCGCTGATCCTCTGCGTTCACACGGGCGTATGGATATTAGCAAACATTGCACTGACTTGAATCTAATGCAGGAGTAGTGTCCGCTTGGCTTACCCGTGAAAAGCATCCGGCGACCATGACCACCGTCGTGCTCTGTCTGGCCATTACCTAGCCGTGATTTACCCTGATTGTGCAATATGAAGCGAATCTTGGCCTCGTAGCCAGCGCATGTGAGTTTTGAGCGCTCACATTGTAGACAGAGTGGGTGCGTTTCATCACATTTGACTTTGCGAGTTCTGCAAGTGAAGCAGCCGCCAAAAGAGCGCACTCGGGTAGATTGAGAGGGCTTAGTCGTGCTTCCGGAGGGCTCTGCTTCGGACGAACCAGACTTCTTCTTGCAAACTCTTGATGGCCGAGCCAGTTCCTCTTCTTCATAGCCTGGACTGGCAGTGTTTGCTTTTGCTAGCGACTGGGAAGCGGCGACAAAGGGGCAGGTGCCTTGGTTTTCCGGATATTTTTGGGAATGCATGTGAAATGCATTTGAGATTCTACGCTTCTATCATATTGAGCAAGGCAAATCCATGAGCCAGAAGACATCAGCAGAGCTTTCTGGGAGCTCCTGAAACTTGTCTAACGGCTGCTCGGGGAAACCTTCTACTTCTGTGCTGCCGTCTCCAAAAGGATTAGACCCCACTTTATGGATGACGCGGTGCCACAGCCAATAGAATTAAACCATAACTTTCTTAGTAATCATGATTTAGCAGACGCTGAATGGTTGTATATGAGATAGCGCCTTTAGGATTGTGTTGCTGCAGGTAGTACAGGGTGCGTTGTGCGACCTTGCTCCGAGATGGCCCGGCAGGTCTAGGTTTGCATTTTTCCATTATTCTTAGTATTTGGGGTTTCTAGGAGTTAATAGGCTTCTTTGGGTCACTCTCGGACTGACAGCAGTGTCACTCAACTGTATTATGTTCCTCTATTCCTCTCGTTATGCCTGTCTCTAACGATCGGGGGGTAAAAATCACTCATTATTAGGGTAGGTCTATTGGGGGTTCGGCATTGCGAAGCTCACTATTTATTCGTCAACTATGAATTTCTGCCTGTCATCAACTAGAAGGCTGGCTAGAAACATGCATCCTGACTCTGACTACTCTACCTTAAAATCTCGCCACGGTAGACTACCGCCGTAGCTTTCGATTCGGGGTTTTCTAGCATGTCTCCCTTGACGTGAGCTTGAACTGCAACCTCAAGCATGCGGCGCAGGTTTACCAGAGTTTGGGCCGAGTACCATGCCACATGGCCACTGATAGTTAGATTGGGAATTGGCTCTTCCCCTTTCTCGGGGTCGGGAATCAGCGGAGACGTGCCCCGACCGGCCGGCTCTTTTTCGAGCACATCGACGCCAGCTCCAAAGATTCTGCCCGACATCAGAGCATTAGCTAATGCTTTCTCGCAGACAATGCCTCCGCGGGCAAGATTAAGAACAAGAGCCTCGGGTCTCATTTCCGAGAATTCAGGCGACGAGACCAGCCCTATGGTGTCGGGGCTCTTGGGACAGCAAACTACAATTGTAGTGGCAGAAGCAATAACATCACGGAACAGGGTACGCCCACTTCTAGCTGTAGAGGCATTTTTGCGATCTGCTATCAGAATCTTGTTGAATCCAACTCCCCTGGCCAAGGCTTCAATCTTTTTCCCCAGAGCGCCATAGCCTATGATTCCGAGTGTTTCTTGGGCGCAGCTCAGAGGGGGGCCTTGTTCCCAAAGAGACATCAACAGACCTTTTTTGACCCAGGTCTTGTTCTCCCCCGTGACCTCGTCGTGGACACGGACAACTTTGCGGCGACAGGCGAAATAAAGAGCCAGGAAATGCTCGCTAACTGCATCCACATTGCTTTGGGGACAGTTGGTGACGGTTATTCCGGCCTTGGCGAATAGGGCCCGGTCAACGAACTCGATTCCTGTGGCCGTGATCGCAATGCACTCGAGCTTTGGAGCCTGAGCCAAATGAGCTGCAGTGATGGGCGTAGTGCTTGCTATAACGATTGTGGCATCCTTGATGCGTGTTCCTATTTGGTCGTTGGTGCTGACTTCGTAGTACTCAATGGTGTGCGGAAAGTCAAAAGACAGAGAAGGCGAGTTAACCTGCTCGAGCACTACAATGTGGTGTTTTTTTGGGAGAGGCGACGTCGACATTGTAGGATAGAAGAGAACTAAGAGAAAGAAGGAAAAGGAAAAAGGGAAGTATATCGTATCTACTTGTGGGTGTTCTTTATCGTTGTTGTATTTTACACGCTGTTGTTGTTGTTGTTGTTATTGGAGAAGATATGCACCCCACGGCCGACTCAGGCCAAGCCTTTTTATATGCTAATGGTAATAGTGTCTTTCTCCATCCGTCGCTTCCCCTCCCCTCCTCCCTAGAATTAGTTGTGGAACCCTAGTCAGAGTGGCATACAAGTTTGCATTAATCCCTCAATACTGCACAAAGACTTGTTGGTTATTCGGAGCTATCCTTGGATAGGCCTGCTGCGCCTTTCTGAATCCCCCAACACGTTTGGAAAAAAGAAAAACTAGGTATCATAGATAAACTGCCATATTCCTTCTTACCTTCCACTTCTACACCTTGGCTCTCTCTCTCTCTCTCTCCCTCTCTGTGGCGACTATTTTCCAGCAATCGTCGCATCTTGCAAGCCTCTATACTACTCTCTAGCCTTCTCCATGTTGTTGGAGTAAAGCTTACCCGCCTTCATCCACCAGCCTGTAATCAGAAGCGTCAAGCCACCAATAACAACACAAGTGTAGTTCATGTTTTGCGCAGTAACCGGCTTGACGTATGGGAAGGAGAAGAAGACAATGGCAAAGGCTAGCCATGCAATGGTAACGCAGTTGACAAAAACACCAAGCCCACCGCCCATGTGGAACACTCCTTTGTGCATGTTCCTTCTGCCAGTAAGAACATTGGTAACAATGGGAAACATATAAGCAATATTGTTTACTGTAACGGCAGTGCCAAGAAGTGAGTTAAAGGCTGTAGACGAGCCTAGATACAGGCATCCCAGAAGAGCAACAATAGTAGAGACAACGCACTGGGCATTGATAGGCACTTCGAAGCGCTTCGAAACCTTGGAAATGGCCGAAGAGAATGGCAGAGCTTTGTCACGGGCAAATGCCCAAACAACGCGACTAGTAGACAGCTGCGAAGAGACCATGCAAGGGCCAAGAGCAATGAACAGAATGAAAGTCAGGCCAAAGGCACCCCCTACAGATTCAGTGGCTTGATGGAACAGCTCAGTCAGCGGTAGGCCGGTGTTGGTGGTAGTGAGGGCATCAAAGTCTTGAATGCAAAACATCAAGGAAATGAGGTAAGTGAGGCCAGTGACAAAGGCAATGCACAGAGTAATGGCAATAGCGAGGGGTGCATTGCGTGAAGGCTTTGATATATGTTAGCACGTGTCTCATAAGATAGATTGACATTGTGTGCCGGACTTACATTGGGCATTTCTTCGGTAATGTGCGTGATGCCGTCGAGACCACCGAGGGAGTAAAGCGGGTTGACTAGGCCGGTGATGAAGCAAATAACGTTGCTTTCCCAGCCCGTATTGTTGATCCACGTGCGGAAGACAAACTTTTCGTCGCGGTAGCTTGGAGAACACGTTACAACCGTCACCAGTACCACAATCCAGCCAATCTGCAGATAGAACAAGGAGAACTTGTTCAGTGCGGGGATCACACGGTTCCCAAACATGACGACACTCGAAGTGAGGATGTTGAGAGCCTGGAATACCAGGAAGGTATGCCAAGTCTTGATGACAAAGTCTGAGTGCCAGAGGGCTGCTAGTGCCATCAAGAGCTGGGCATACATGAGGTTAGTTGACGCAGTAGTGAAGATCCCTATAGTGCAGCAAGAGCCAGTTAGCTTCTAGATTCCACGATGCGCCAAACCGCTTTTCCAACTTACATCCGGACACGCTAAACCATCCTGTCAAAAAGGAGAGTGTGCCGCTGTACTTTTTGGGTGCAACGGCTGCAATCCAGTGGTACATGCCACCTGATGTGGGATACGAAGAAACAAACTCTGCTAGAGAGGCGCCCAGGAAACACTGCAAGATAGTCACTAGAATGAAGCCATAGATAACAGCTCCGGGACCGCCAGCGCCGATCTCTGTGATGAGTGCAAGGCCAAGGCCAGTCCACGAAATAGTGGTGGTTGATGCCAAGCCAATAAGGGATAAAATGCCAAAATGGCGCTTAAGTTCTTGTTGATGTCCTAAAAGAGAGAGCATGTTAGCTTGGCACAAGACGACAGGCATCCATTCACTCAATGTACATGTAGGGAACTCACCCATCTGCGCAAGACGCATGGCATCGGCATCGCCTTCAGCGGTCTGTGATTCTAAGCTGGCCTTGACGGCAAGCTCTTTAGAGGCCACTTGGGCTAGCTCTGAATCTGCCATGATTGTTGAATGGTATAAGATTGGTCTGAAAAAGAAAGAGGAACAACAGAAAGCAGATTTAAGGGGGAAAGCAAGAGAAAGAGGATTGGGCCACAGGAGGCAGGACGTACAAACTGGAAAACGATGATCTTCGGTATCTATATACATCGGCCTCTTTTCGCAGTGACAGCAAGAAACTTACTTAAGTCCAGTTCAACAGACATACCCATAGCTTCATTTCCTCCTCCTTGTCCCCCTTACCCCGAACAGTCCTGCCCCATGCCCATGCTCTCGCTCTTGTTAGCACAAAATTGTAGTGCCGGCTGCGATTCGTTTTGCACCAACTGATAATATCTGTCTGTCTTGTCCTATCGCGCTTATCAAAAAGATAGAACCCGGCTAAGTTTGGCGGTATCAATCAGACGAATTATGTGTCTCGCCCTCTAGTAGTCTCTAGATTGGAACCAAGTTTGCCAGGAATATGGCGTCTTTTTGGTACAAAGAACGGCTAACTCGCCCGGGCTTTGGACTGACTTGAGAGACAACGACCGGCGAAATTGCCCATGTGGATGTCACCTCTCACGTGAGCTCTGTCATGAGGTTTCTCTGCACGTTTGAGGGACGGTATCTTGGGGAATACTGACTGTTACCTTTGTGTGCTGGGGATAGTCAGCAGGCCTATGACCGCGAGTCAATTCGTCGACTTTTCCCCATCATCATCTCATCTCTATGGTAAACTGTCTTCCTTGGCCCGTTCTCGAGGAGCTAGGACCACTGCTTGTCAGTCAACCCTTTATTGTTGTATTGTTGACTTTATCTGGGTGATGCCAAATCCGGTCTACACACGGACACAAGTGCCAAGCATAGTCACATGAACGCAGCGTCTCTCCCTATCAACACCATGATGCCTTAGGTATGACCCAATACGCCCGTTGCTTTGCCTTGATGGAAGCTTTCGCCGGTTTGATTAGAGATGTTTGTTGTGCTGTCCATTCTTATTGCCATATTTGGTGTTTGCTTTGCTCACTTGATTTCTTCCTCAATCTTTGAAAGACCTTAGTTATCATGGAGTTCTGGGGTCTTCGGGCAAATCCGGTCCGGGCTTCCTGCCACAATTTAACCTTGCTTCAGCGCCCTTGACCTCGTCTTCTTCCGCGAATGGAGGAGAGAAAGGGGGGGCGGGGGGCAACTTAAGAACCAGAGGATCGAAAGGAACAAGGAAGGACTGTTCGCAATGGCGTTAGCGCCCTCCATCCATGCACGCACGTAGTCGTTTGATACTTGCATATGCAGACTGGTTCGGAACTGCTAATCACTGAAGCTATGTTTATAGTAACTGTAGGCTTATATCATACAATACATGCAACTCACAGCAGATAATCAAGTTAATAGTACTAAGAACCGTGCTGCTCTGGAAATGTAGTTTCGTCGACTCTCCGTCCGCTTTCAGTATCAACTTATACAAGTGGTAGAGATCTTACTCGTCCGTTGCAAAAGCCATCTTGCTAGCCAACGCGCCATGGATTGTTTAGCTACATGCCACGCCGGAGGACGACGGCCTGTGGGGGTTTACACCAAACGGGTAAGTTGGAGATAATCATCCGGTAGGCACCAGCGAACGATAATTTGCTCCAGCTTCTATGAATCCCACCACCGAGATAGTCATGTGGGCATCATCAGAACAGTGAGTTGTCTAGAACTCCGTTGCCACGTTTCTGCCATGTATAATTAGATCGTTTCCCCCCAGTCCAGACTCACGTCAGATTCTCCGGATCGACAAGCTCTTGCCTTCACGTCCCGCCCAAGCCCCCCTTCCCCCTTCCCCCTCCCCCTCCCGCTTTTGTTCCCTCTATCCTCTATTGCCTCTTTGTCTTCTCTCTTCGACACCATGGTCCTCCTCC
Source organism: Ceratocystis albifundus (assembly GCA_002742255.2). NCBI lineage: Eukaryota > Fungi > Ascomycota > Sordariomycetes > Microascales > Ceratocystidaceae > Ceratocystis > Ceratocystis albifundus. Next base: position 2,546,965 of record MAOA02000035.1, on the reverse strand, counting down.
ACAAATTCAGTCTTCTAAATGTAGCCGCCTTGGCCATCACAGGAGCTGTTGCTACTTCTAGCAAACGGCTCCAGTTGGGCAAGAATGCACAGCAGCTTCTTGATCAGTCTATGGACTGGATGGACGATTTCTATGATGAAAAGGCTGGATATCTGTACGACTTTAGTGCTGCCGTTGCTCTTCGTCATGAGACTCGTAGCTCTGCTTGGTATGCATTTGGTCTGCTGGCCCGTAATCACGGGTCAGATGTAAAGAACGCAGAGAAGATCATCACAAACATTATCGATGGCCAGTTCAAGGATCCCAAGGATCAATGGTATGTAACAGTCCTCTACTATCTTTGATAGAGACCAACGCCTAATCTTGATGAAATTGATCTGCAGGTACGGCGACTATCAGCAGGAGCCCGAGGAACCCGAGCTTGGCTCCCCCGCCTATCCCCCAACTATGTATGGCTCGTGGGATCCAAACTGGCGTGGCTTCATTGGCACCACCTTTATCATGATGATGGAAGAGTTCCCTCATCTTCTGAGTAATGGTACCCAGAATCTGATTCTGGAATCTCTGCACAACGCTACCAAGGGAGATGAGTACCGTGTTGGCGGTGTCGATGACGATAACCTGTACGCGTCGTACAGCAACCCTGTAAGCATTCCTACTCTATCTCCCGCCATCTATAGACTGGCTTTATTTTACTAATGCTGCCCTTTCCAATGTGTATAGTCCATCATGCGTGCCTTCGCCTCTGGCTGGACCGGCCGTCGTCTTGGTGAGGCCAACATGACGACTGGTGGAGAACAGTACGCCAAGGAGATAATCGATCTCTTTAACCGCAACAACACGCTGTCCGAGTTCAACTCGGGAACTTACACGGGCGTGTCGCTTTACGGCCTTCTTTTGTGGTCCAAGTACCTCCCCAATGATTCCATCATGCGCCAGAATGGTCCCCGCATGCTGCTCGAAACGTGGAAGGCTGTTTCCCAGCTGTGGCACCCTGGCATGAAGAACATGGCTGGCCCTTGGGATCGCTCGTACGGCTTTGATATGAACCGCTATGTCTCGTTGATGTCTTTGTGGTTCTGGATCTTCCTTGGCAAAGAAAACTCATCGCTCATTGAAAAGCCCTATGTCATGTCTCATATGGCCGACTACGCCTATGCTCCTTTGTTTGCTGTGTTGGGGGCCTACCACAAGTCACTGCTACCGGCTGAGCTCGTCAAGGGTCTGTCGACCTTCAGTGGAGAGCACACATTCACAGCTTCGACCTACTACCCACCCTACGACTACTACCCTCGCAACATCACCACATGGCTGTCTGAGAATATTACTATTGGCGCGGAGGCCTTCAACGAGAACGTTATTGGCGGGCCCGCGCGTTCGCAAACGTCCTTCAACCCTGCCGTTGTGCAGTGGAAGAACGGCGAAGAGATTATGTTTATTTCTCTTTATTCCACCGAGAAGTCTATGCTGGTTGATGTGGCTCCCAACAAGTTGAAATTGACGTACCCTAATGGTACTGCAGACTCCATCTTTAGCTTTATTGTCGCTTCCTCGCCTGACAAAGTTACCTACAGCGGGTGGGAAGATGTCCCTGGAATCACTGTCAAGGCCCAGGGCAATGTCAACCTTACCCACTCCCTAGACTTTGCTGGAACTTACGGTGGTGCTAATAAGCCCATCCGTGACTTTGAATTCTGGAACTTCACCTACTCCATGCCCCAAAGCTTTGTGGGAGTCCCCTACATTGAGCTTTCGTTGATTGAGGACTAGAGCATTGCAGCAATGAACAAGGCCATCGTTCCTGACCTTGTCTAGTGGGAGCGTGTTTTTCTTTTTAATGAGCATAAGTTTGCAGGTAGTCTAGTAATTATGTTAATGAAACAACAGCCCATGCAGAATCTTGGATATTTTGTGAATCGGGACAAGTGAAAAACAAAAAAATGCCATGAGTTTAGTACACGTTACGGTACACTGAGTCTCTCTGCATAAAGTAATAGACATTCCTCTCTCATAACGGCGGTGGTTAGTCTTGTTATTCCTGTTTGATGGTGTAGCATAATGTCTGTTATTACTACGAGGTTGGGCTTTCTGGGGGGACTCGGCCCAGTGGACTGTACTGAGAATCTGGTTGATGCAGGTAGATCTGTTCTGTTGCCAGCTTTGACTATGTATAATGCGGCTATACATGGACGATAGAGTGGGTTGCGTTGTTGATTTGACGTTTACGGGTCCGGATCACCGGCCATTCTCGCCTGTAAGAATGACATTGGAATGTTAGCTTTTCCAGGAACCCTACAAAAGGGGGTGGCTTGCTTTTACTTACACGTTTGGCGCCAGGGCCGCCAAGCTCTCTTTCAAGACCGCCCTCAAACTCCCGGGGTATGACTTCCGGTCTGGGTAAATAGTAGAGACGCCACCAACGACAGAAAGGAAAACCGCAGCAACAGCAGCAAACATTATAGCGCCCTTGCCAGCGGTAGTCCAGGTGTACTCGTAGGGGGAAAAGATTGCCAGACGGTCGTTGTCTTCGTGAACAGGCTCGCCAAAGTTGCGGCGCTCTTGCTTGTCCCACCAGTCGCCGTAGGGGTCACGAAACTGGCGCTTGATGTAGGGAGGGTTAATGTAGCCGCCGTTCTGCCAACAGAAACCGAGTTAGAAAAATACTTCCAGATGCCAAGCGTTGTTGTAGGGTGACAATGCCTGCCAATACGTGTGATATCACCTACCATTTCGGGATCCTCAAGATCAGTAAACACTTTGCGGTTGGTCTCTTCGGGGAAGTGCTTCTCAACAGCCGAGGGACCAACAATAGACTTCGGCAGGAAAGTGCGCTTTTGGATGACCGGGATCTGTGTGCGAGAGGCACGCAGCGCCCGGAGCGCAGCAAGGCGTTGAGGGACCATCTATGGTGCGTAGTAAAGGAAAGGGTAAGTAAGGGCTAGTAAACCGCGGCCAGCACGTGAGTCGTGGTATTGTACGAACCGTGGCTAAAGGACTATTGGTTGCCAAGAACAGTAAAGAAAGAATGAAATGTTGGGGAGCTAGCCAGAGCTAGATCTTTAATCGGATCGTAGACGTGAAGGCGCGCCTTGTCTTGATGAAGAGAGGCGTAGTGATGTGCTTGATAATGCGTAGCAGCACATTAGTTGCTGAAGACTAAATCTAGATCCACAATGTTCTCCGCTGGCACCCCATTGGTTGGCTGTAGAGCAGGGCATTTGACTTGCTGGCCCACTAGACAAGGCTGAAGCAAAATACCTCGAGCTCCACTCAAAACAAGTGCAGCGTCAAGTTTCCTCCCCCCCCCCCTCTGCCTTCTCCCTATAAGCTCTCCACACTGATCCACAAATTTCCATATTTCCCAATCAGGCACTAAGCCTCCTACATGCATTACCAATCCTCATTACAGCCTTCCCATAACATTTTTTTTTCGCCCTGTCCATACATCATCGCTGATTTTGACTTTATCTTGCCATAACTATCTCAGTACAGCCTTGGCCATGCTCAAATTTCACCACAATACTGGTTGAAAAGCGACGATTCGACCGACCCCCTTATTGCCGCATATAACCCCGATTTCAGCGGACACGGTGCCTGAGTACCTTTCTTGTCGCCTCCAACGCCCAAACAAAAAATTAGAAAAGGCCTATTATGACCGGTTTCGCGTTCACCGAAGATTTCCACACTCTTCGAGATTCAACGTCGCCTCTTTCTGACTCTCGGCCACGAACGCCCACACCACCTCCAGGCTTTACGTCACCGCTGCCATCCAATTCCAATGGCCACTCTCTAGATTCTCTAAATGGCGATAAAGCATTGCCAGTCGACGCTACTTCAACCCTAGCTACCACTGACCTTCCGGCTCAAGACTCCGTTGAAGCTCGACCATCGAAACGTCGGCGTGTTGCCGCCAACGACGATACTACGACCAATTTAGATGCTGCCTTTAATCGACCTCTCACGCCAACTAAAAATTCGTCGGCGCGCAAAAAAATTGAGTCGCCACCATGGAAGAATGCTGCTGCCGAAGGGCCTACCACCATTGTCGAAAATGGCCGTCGAAAGTCAGGACGCATTAGCACGGTACAACTTCTCCAGCGCAACATCACTGCAATAGCCTCTTCACCACCCTCGACTTCATCATCAACTTTCAGAAGAGGTTCCCGCACTGAATCCACGCCATCCACAGCCGTAAAGCAACACGCATCCTCACATCAACCACCCTCGTCCTCTGGTCGTAGGTCTGCCCGGTCAATGGTAACAGCAACAAATGCACATCAAGCTACCCCCGTCACTCGGCCAGCGCGTCGTGGCTCGATAGCACGGGAATCTCGCGCGCCGTTAAGGGCCTCTAGAAAACGGTCGCCTTCCCCTACTCCCCAGCCAACGCGACAATCGTCCCGTACAACCCGAACAGCCCCTCGCATTTCCCTCGTTTCTCGCTCTCTCGCAAGTCCTGATAAACCTCGACGAGCGTCCATCCGAACCCTACGCAATGCTCCTATTCTTCACACCGAAATTCCACTGGTCAACCCCGGCCAGGTCCCTCTCCGCAAACGAATCGGAACCTCATTTGAAGAGTATTGGGACATGGCTTCGGGCCGTCCAGTGGAAGAAGGCGGGCTTTTTACACCAGAGGATGGGCCATCGTATACTGATGAAATGGCTACAAGGGATGCTCAAGCCATCATTCGCATCGAAGAAGAGCTGGAGCCTGGCGGCTTGCTATCGCAGGAACGCTGCTCTTTATTTGCGCCAGAAAATGTTGAGGAACCAGGCCGCCAGTGGGCGCATTACGATCACCTCGTCAAAGCCGCCCAGAATATCCGCCGATTGATGATTGCCGAACAAACCCGTCACCGTTTGACTGCAAAGAAATTGGCCGAGGCATGTCGCGACGAGTGGCTTCGTAGACAGCCCAAGTCCGACCAGCAGCTAGAAACCGAGGCGCGAGCTCGCAATATTGCAAAGTACCGGATAGTTACAAGATCTATAGCTGGCATGTGGGAGAACGTGCGGGGCGAGGTCAACAGACGACGCTTGGCCAGATGGGAAGTCGAAGAACAGAAACGAGTCAAGGCTGCTCTCAATGAGGCTGTCAACATATCGGAACAAAAGCTTCAAGCCAGAAGGACTACTATGGACGAGGGAGAAAGCGATGCCGAAGATATCACGACCAACTCTCCAAGTGCACATAACCCAGGCGACGACATAGATATGATGACAGATTCAGCGGAATCGGCATCTGAGAACGAGGACAATGCCAGTTCCGAAAGCGATACAACTGTATTAGACGATGATGATATGAGCGACAGTGTCGATGAAAGCGATGATGGCTTGTCCTCCTTTGATAATGACGAACGCAAAACAGAGGTTGACGACGACGAAATTCTAACGCCCGATCAACTACGGGCAAAGTACGCTGATCTGCCCAAGATATCCAAAAAAGCAGACGCCGAGGCTGATGCCATCGTGATTAAGGCCGATGATGCTGAAACTTCTGACGAATCTGTCGATATGGACGACGATCTTGGATCAAGCGACATGTCTGAAACTGGATCCGAGAATGAATCCCTTGATGACAATGTTGATGATGATTCAGATTCAGACGGTGAAAGCGACGGTGCCACAGGCCTACTAGGCATGCTATTTGGGAAACAGGAGCTTAGAAATTTCAAACAAGAAGAAACCCCCGACGACACACAATCTAATGCAGCCTCTGAGGCCCCTCCAGCTGTACTAGCCGATACAAATGGCCGGTCTGCGACTCCTGTGGCTACAACTTCGTCCACGGCAATAGACAATAGCGAGCAAGTTGATTTGGGCACAATGACCCATGACCCAAGCAACAGAGGAAGCACCGAACCTGCTTCGACTGGCCAAAACGTAAGTCAAGTAAACCTTTTTATTCGTAAATATCCAACATTCATCTTGAACACAGGCTTACATATACATAGACCACGCCCACTTTCGATGCCCTGTATTCAAACACTTTGCCCGAGAAACATCATGAAGCCAGAACAGCCACACCTCTATCAGCCGAATCTGCAAGAGCCACAACTCCAATGGAAATCGATGACCCAAGGGATAATACAGACCCCCCTACATCTGTTACCTCACCGCAGCAGTCAAATTCACAATTCGCAACTCAAGACCCCAGTGTCCAAGTCGTCTCGTCTGTGGAGCCAGCCGAAGACAAAGTCTACCAGTCCGTCCAGGAACTCATAGTATCTCCTAACCCGACATCCGAAAGTCGGGAGTTATCAACAGTGCCAACAGAAGCAGTCCCTAAGACCGAGATCCCTTTTCTTCTCCGTGGTACCCTTCGCGAGTATCAACACTACGGCTTAGACTGGCTTGCTGGACTTTATGCCAACAACACAAACGGAATTCTCGCAGACGAAATGGGTCTCGGAAAAACCATTCAAACAATCTCCCTCCTTGCCCATCTAGCATGCCACCACGGCATCTGGGGACCCCATCTCGTTGTTGTCCCCACTAGCGTAATGCTAAACTGGGAAATGGAGTTCAAGAAGTGGTGCCCTGGCTTTAAGATTATGGCGTACTATGGCAGCATCGAAGAGCGACGGCGAAAACGCCACGGTTGGAACAACGACGATCTTTGGAATGTCTGCATCACATCGTACCAACTTGTGCTTCAGGACAATCAAGTGTTTCGACGCCGCAAGTGGCATTATCTCATTTTGGACGAAGCCCACAACATCAAAAACTTCAAGTCCCTTCGATGGCAAACGCTTTTGGGCTTCAACACACAAGCCCGCCTGCTCATTACAGGCACTCCTTTGCAAAACAATCTTACTGAGCTATGGTCGCTGTTATTCTTCCTAATGCCCTCTGAAAATGGGGTTGGCGGGTTTGCAGACCTCCAGGAATTCCACGACTGGTTCGCGAAGCCCGAGTCGCAGATTCTTGAGAGTGGCAAAGAACAGCTAGACGAAGAAGGACGGGCCATCATTTCCAAGCTCCACAAGGTACTCCGGCCTTACCTATTACGTCGTCTAAAGGCCGACGTCGAGAAACAAATGCCGGCAAAGTATGAGCATGTTGTGTTTTGTCGACTATCTAAACGCCAGCGCGAGCTTTACGACGGCTTTCTTGCTAGAAGTGATACTAGGGCAACCCTTGCTGGTGGCAACTACCTGTCCATCATCAACTGTCTGATGCAGCTGCGCAAAGTTTGCAATCACCCAGATCTCTTCGTCGACCGCCCTATCCAGACGTCTCTTCGTTTAGAGAAGAGCGTGCCATCGGAATTTGCCTTGACGAGCAAGATTGTTAAGCAATTATGTTTTACAACAACCCCTGCTTCCTCAGTTAGCCTGTCTTTCCTCAATCTGGTTCCCGCTGAGCATGAAAGAAACTCTTCTGAGCATGCTTTGCGGATCTCGGAGCTCTGTGCCCAAGACGAGCTGATAAGTGTTTGTGAAGCACAGAAAGAGCGTGCCCTGCTAGCATCAACCACACTAAATCCTACTACGGTCGAGTCAAGTATTTCCTTTCTTGAAGGCTCTGCTCGCTGGGGCCGCTTCGAGGAGCTTCAGCATTGTGTTTATCTCAACGCTCTTCGCTGCCAGCAAACCCCGATTTATGGCAAGAATCTCACTGATTTCCTAACTCTCGATCTTGACAAGCGGCCTCGGATTCAGCGCCCACGTGATCCACAAAAGCTGATGGAATGGTTTGAAAACAAGTCTTTTCTACTCGAGTCCATAGTCAAAGATGTCAGCCAGCGATCTGAGGAGCTTGAAACGACGATTCAAAAGTTTGCATGTGTTACACCAGCAGTGGTCTCACGGGACATGCCAGAGCTATTTCTAGGCTCTCGCTGCGTAGCTGCTTTCAAGGAAAAGGACTCGGCGCTTTCAACTCCCGTCCGCTGGAGTCCTTTTATTCCGCCAGAGCGGCCTTTGGACCCGTGGCACGAGGCTCGTATTCGTCTAAGCATCCAGTTCCCAGACAAGCGGCTTCTCCAGTACGATTGCGGTAAACTCCAAGCCCTGGATAAGCTTCTACGCAAACTTCAAAGTGGTGGTCATCGTGCCCTCATTTTCACCCAAATGACTCGAGTACTAGACATTCTTGAGCAGTTTCTCAACATCCATGGCCACAAGTATCTCCGCCTAGATGGTGCCACAAAGGTTGAGCAACGGCAACTCCTTACCGATCGCTTCAATAGCGACAAGCGTATTCTATGCTTCATCCTGTCTACTCGCTCTGGTGGTCTCGGCATCAACCTTACCGGCGCCGATACCGTCATTTTCTACGACCAAGACTGGAATCCGGCCATGGACAAACAGTGCCAAGATCGCTGCCATCGTATTGGCCAAACACGCGATGTGCACATTTACAGACTTGTTAGTGAGCATACTATCGAATCCAACATCCTGCGCAAAGCCAGCCAAAAGCAGATGCTGGATGATGTTGTTATCCAAGATGGAGGTTTCACTACGGACTACTTTAACCGTGTAAAAGCCCACGATGCCCTAGACGAGGATGATCCGGAGGCTGATCTGCAAAACGGAATCGCAGCTGCTAGCGCGGCCATGGACCGAGTCCTTGGAGGCGGTGCCAGTGGGAACTCTTCTGCCGTTGGTCATCAATTTGAGCAGGTGGAGGATCGGGAAGATGTCACGGCTGCCCGCGTGGCTGAAAAAGAGATACAAGATGACGAGGCCGATTTTAGCGAGCGCGCAGTGCGTGACGATTCACAATCCCAATCGCTCCGCCCCTCTGAGCCGCCATCTGAAAGCCCTGTGACACCCATGGCCGCTGATTCGGCCAGTGGGATCGAAGTGGTTGCTGAGGCCGATTTTAGCATTCATGGCAAGCCGATGAAGACAATTGACGACTTCATGCTAGACTACATGGGCTGGATGCTCGAGGGAGTGCCGCTAGAAATACCGAAGGATAAGAAGAAAAATAAAGGGCGCAAGCGAGGCAAGGATACGCGCAGACGCTAATCCATGGGCGCTTTGTCCCATCTATGTACATATTAGAAGTCATTTTTGTTTGCCATTGTATGTTCTATCATGTGGACGACGGAGGTAGCACGATACTTCACTTCACTTCACTTCATATTATACCCAAGCTCTCTTCTCTTTTTTTTCTGCTATATCTGGCCAGTGTCTTACCCAATGTTCTTTTCTTGCCTGACTGTTAATCTCGATGTTGCGAACGCCTTTCTGCAAGTTTTTTTTTTTTTTTTTTTTTCTTCATATCTTTTTTTTCTCTTCTGTCCTTCGACCGTCGCTAGTGAAACGCCGGCCGTTATTTCTTTTGTCCCGTGATGTTGCTTGTGCTCATCAACTCGCCAATATATTTTTGGAGGAATGCGTTGTTGCTGTCTAATTGGTCGTGCTCGGCCTGTGAAGTCTCGATTTTCTGCAGTGTGTTCAGAAGGGTTTCTTGCAAGACACTGGCATCCCTGAAGCATAACATCAGTCCCTGCAGTAGGAATAGTAGGTAGATAGGAGTTACGTATGCATCTCTAGCCCATCACTCACTTTTGAAGTTCTTGTCGCAGTTCTGGCGATTCTTCCTCCTCCGGCTCCCGGTCATTGTCCTCTTGTTGGGGCTTTTCAGGCGACGAAACTGCCACGTGTGCTACGTCTGTCTCCTGAATCGGCGTCTCTGTTGGGTAGGAGTCCTGCTCGGTCGTGATGTTGCGGGTGCTTCCGTCGTCGGAAGGCCGTGGCTGTGCACGGGCCAAGTCAGTGTCATTGTTTGTTTCCGGTGTTGGCACCATTGTAGCAACACTGCTATCAAGACTGCCACCCATAAGTCCTGTCTGTTCTAGCCTTAATAGAGTCGAGCTGATGGCAAGAGTTGATGGGGGTGTATGTGTTAGTGTCCGCCACGGCAGGACAATGCCGTTTGATGTTGAGATCGCGAGAAGAGTAATTAGAACGACTTCGTAACAAGTTTGGTCGTGCAGCAAGTAGGAGCCAAGTTTCTAGTATTCCAAAAACAAACAAGACAGACTTGCCAAGCTTTCAACCAGCTCGATTACTATGACGTGCAGCGCATCTTGGAAATTGTGGGGACAGCCGCACGTGATATCGCATTTTTGTAGCGCCCCTAACCCTATTTATAGGCTACGCCAGGCTACTGACATGTCTCATTCTTTGGACGATTTCGTGCAACTACATCAAGCACATCAGGGAGATCTGCTGCCGAAGCTTTATCTTAATCATTATCAATAACCCCATTTCTAAGGATTTAGTCAACAGCAAGTTCTGATCCTTCGACGACTTATTGACTTGGGACATCCTTCGACCTTGAAGCCCCCCCCCGGGACAAGTTGCTAGGGGAAAGCTTAGGACACTCTGCCAAGTCAATGGACTGGCTAGCCATTCTATACTTGATAAGGCGATAAAGCCCGGCTAACTAACCCATGTGATATGTTTCCCGAATCGACTTTGATACTTGAACTGGCTTTGGCGAATCAAATAGGCTTGCTGGAGCTCTCGCTACCCCTATCTCGATAACCCCCCCCGCGTTTACTTCTCACAAACGGTTAGAAACTTTGGCCTACAGCGCGCTGCCTTGTTCTTGAAGCATACGTTAAATACGCGTTTGGCCTGCTAGAAATCAATGATGTCGCTCAAGTCACATCCGGATGAGTTCATGCCGCAGGCGATTTCGATCACATCCGCCATGACGGGAACGAGCCTGAACGCCAATGCAAATGCACAAGTAGTTGCAGATAATCATGTCGATAGTGTGCATGGGAATGCTGACGCTAATGTCGGCATCAATGCCGGCCCTGATGCCAGTGCTAATGCAGGCACAGTGTCGGAGCTGCCCCGGCCCGGAAGCCCGCCCCAGACCAAGGCTCGAAAGGCCTGCCGTATGTATTCCCTCCCGTCCAATCCTTTGTGCACAGCCGTTCGGCTTGGACTTTTGGCAATCACTAACTGTTTGGACGTTGATTTGTAGTCAACTGCAGAAGACAAAAGGTTCGTTCGCTTGCATGCTTAGGTAAATGCATACAAAGCAGGGACAAGCATAGCTACGTCACCATAAATGGCTTTCTGGCTCTTCTGCCCTTCGCTTAAGACTGACACGCAGCTGCCACCTTAGATGAAATGCCGAATAGATAACGGCGAAAGCTGCCGTCGATGCTCCAAGTCTGGAGTTCCATGTGTTTTTGTTCCGCGAGCTAATGTGAGTTTCCGCTTTCAACGCTACATTCACTTTTGTTTTGCATTCTCTGCCTGCCTGCCTGCCTGCCTGCCTTGCAGCGTGCTGTAATGGGACCTTACAATGTATAGAGCAATATGTTAATCATGTATAGGCGTCATATCTTCGCGATCTGATCGTGTCTTCAGACTGTCGAGACTCTGACCAGGTCTCATTCAACCGTTCTGTCGAGTCTCGACTAAAGCGCATTGAAGATTACCTCGGTCTCGCGGATGCACTTCACCCACCTTCGCCACCTAGTGTTCAGGCTTCGGAGGTTAATGTGTCTGCCGATGCACCATCTAGTCCGGACAGCGATGTTTTCTCCGCCCTTTGGCCTGCCGTCCTGGCCCTGAAAAAAGCTTGTACAGCTAATGTCTCGGCTCGAATCTGGGACCGCGGCGTAATTAAGGCCCTATGGCGGACGTTTCATGATGCTATGCCTGGGCTGCACTTTCTGCCCTCTAAGCAGACGTTCTCATCTCCCCGACCGTTGCTTTTGGCAGGCATGCTGTACTGTTCTAGTGTCCGAGGCTCTGAAGAAGCGGCAGCGCTATCGGCAGACTATTTGTCAGTGCTATGTTGTGCTATTGCGCAATTATGTGTTCCAAATAGTGAAATTGGCACGCTGCCTTCTGACCTGCGAGAACGCGAGGAATGGGCCTTCCAAACAATCTTGGGCCTTATTCTCGCGGGCCTCTTGCGAGAAGCTATCAATGCTGAGACAGGGCTGTGGATTTCTTTAGCGTACCGGCTACTCTTGGACCACTGTCCATCTGAATCGGATATAACTGTACGAGGTCACGAGTGGCGGTGCTTGTTTTCAGGATTGCAAATAGTTGATTTAGAGCATGCATCTCTGGTATTGGCTTGTCCAGTGGTTCCGATGACGGCGCCGTTCCCACGGCTGCAAGTGCCGCTGCATGACCAGCTGTACCGACTCTCGCGCATGATGCACACAGGATTGACCCACTTCACCGGCCGGGGCTTGCCTACAGTCTGGTCGGTATTCGGCCAGGACACTGTGAACTCTATGGCCTCATCAACGCCTCTCCAGCTGCAGCAATTGTCGCGTCCATCCCAAAATGCACAGGTACCGTTCACAGCAGTCGATGCGGCTGTGATCCGGGACTGGGCTCGCCAACTGGATGATTGGCTTGTTGAATTTTCGGGCCGAGCCTACGAAAGTGAACACGAAAAGAAGCTAGTGTTTCGGCAGTACGTCCTTCATCGGCTGTTTGTCTTGTCCATTTATCATCCGGCACGGGGCTGTAATCTGTTCACTAATGAAATCACACCCAACGAACAGCACGAGCTTCTTGTTTCTGCAAGAGCAGCTGTGAGGTTGCATGTGTACGATACATCAATATGGTCTAACTGGGACCTTATTGTGATTACGTGGGCGGCTCTGATTGTGCTCCAGGGCGTCGAAGGCGGCATGGGTGAGGCCACGGATATTGAGCACGTATCCGTCCATCTCAAAAACCTCACCAATACAAACGAGCCCAAGCCGAGCCTTCGTGAACTGCTCGCTTTGAACCTGCAGCAGCGAATGAGAAACATGCACTCGCCAGTGGATTTAATTACTCAGTCCCGGCCGGTCGAAATCGCCGAAGACGCTTCGAACTGGTATATTTTCAACGAGGATAGCTTGCAAGCAGGTTATGAGTTATGGCAGTACGACCAAAGCGGCGAGTTTAAGTGAGCGCGCGCGAGTGAGTGCCGAGTCCTGCGTAGGCCGATGTGCATAGTCGCGGCTCTTCATTTAACAAGCTCATTGCCCATTCCAAGTGTGTATAATATTATTAGACGAATAGCCTTTGTAATTCAAACAACTTCTGGTATATTTTTTTTTTCAAAGTTCTCTGCTCATTCTTTGATCTCCCACTACCAGATTAAACGATTGTTTTGCCACACCCTCCTACGCATCTCAACTATCTTTGGTTGTCCTTTTTTATGCTCCGCCACTCGGCTGCTAATGATCCGATAGTGCTCACTCCAGCTGTTATCGCACACACCAAGAAGACTTCTCGAAGAGCCTCGCTATAGGCTATGGTAATCAGCTTCACATCGCTGCCGTTGCCTAAGTCCTTGACCGCCGTAGCGCCCACCTTTAAGATCATTTCTGCGTCTACCCCAGGGACTGCCTCTTCTAGCTTTTCAGTCAAGGCTTGGGCAAACACCGACTGGGCAACAGCCACAAATACAGAGCCCCCGAGCGTTTGCAGGAACACCATGATGGCAGTGCCTGTAGCTACATCTGCCATATCTAAAACACTCTGTGCGGCCATAACTGGTAGCTGAAGCCCACAGCCTACGCCAGTTCCTGCAATGAGCTGAACACCTACCCACAGCGCAGGCGAAGAATTTATATCTAATACCTCAAATAGACTATATCCAGCGGCCATGAACACGCTGGACAGTATCATAAAAGGCGCAAACATGCCTGTGGCTGTCACTGCCATGCCGATGATTACCGAAATCACCACCACGATGAGTAGAAGTGGCAGGTTCATGAGGCCACTTTGCAGTGCAGAAGCGCCCTTAACTGCCTGAAACCAAATAGGTAGATAGTAAACACTCACAACATAAGCGGCGCCCAAGTGGAAGGTGAAAATCGCAGCGCTCCAGACAGTGCGCTTTTTCATGACTCGAAATGGGATCGTGGCTTTGTCCTTGAGGTGGAACTGTAAAATGATAAACAGGATGAATAGGATGCCGGAGGCTGCCAAGAGGCCAATGATGCGCGGCGATTTCCATGGCAGCTTGGTTCCGGCTTGCTCAAGAGCTAGCAGAAGGCAGACGACTGAGGGTATGAAAAGTGCATTCCCGGGAAGATCTAGCTGGCTGACGATGGACATAAGAGAAGGTCTGTTTGCAGTACGCTTCGGGATTTTGAGGCATAGCGTCAGCAGCGTTAATGAGAGAGCACCCTGTAGAGGAATAGAATGTTAGAATAAGAGGACACGTGAACGCTGCATTTCATAAGCCGTTAGGAGAAGAGAAAGGGGCTTACAATCGGTATGTTGATCCAAAAACACCATCGCCATGTCAAGGTGTCTGCAAAAAGTCCGCCCAGCAATGGGCCAGCGAGGGACGAGATTCCCCAAACACTGCCTGCTCAAAGAGTTAGTACTTGGCAAGTAGGACCCCATAGACTCAAATCTTACCAACATATCCGGCATACATCGGCCGCTTCTCGATGGGCACTGTGTAGGCCAGAATGACTAGAGCGCCAGAGAAGATGCCTGCGCCACCTGCCCCTGCGATCGTTCGTCCAATAATGAGGACTAGACTGGTTGGCGCGGCAGCACATATGAGACTGCCAATTTCAAAGACAACGATGGCCGATATGTAAACGGTTTTGATACAGAAAAAAGTGTAGAACTTGCCGAACAGGAGTTGCAAGGAAGCGGTGGCAAGAAGATATGAGGTTCCATACCATCCGACATCGTTCAGGCTGCCAAACTCGTCGGTGATTTTGGGGATAGCGGTGGCTATAATGGAGTTGTCTGCGATGAACTTGTCAGCATGGTGTTGTAAACAGAGGGGGCTTGTATTTTTGAGGGTTGGAGGGTTGGTGGGTGCGCCTACCGAGTGCCATCAGAAACACACTGAGACAGAGAGACAGCAAGATAACCATACGCCCGGCACTCGAGGGGTACTTCATGTTTTGTTCGTCTTCGCCCACGAGTCTTTGTACATCATCGTCTTTGTCCAAGTCTCCATCGGCATCGTTATCACTTCCCATAGCGAGTGATATTGATGATTGGGACAGGTCAAAGCTCAAGGTCTTTTCGGAGTAGTCGGAGTGCAGACCAGAGCCCCGTCTGGTTCTAGGGGCGTAGATTGGGCTAGGTCGGGCTTGAGTACTGGTTCTGTTGAAGGGGGTGGTAGAATGAGCGCTCTTTCCAGCTGGAGGGGCATGGGGGTAGAACTGAGAGCTGGGGAGAGTTGACGGTGCGTTCTGTGATGCTCTAGACATGGTAGGTCTGCCACGGGGGGCAAAGAGACTGGGTTTGTGGATCATGGCGGCTAGAAGGATAGTAAAATAGTGATAAGTAGGATGACTACAAACGCAATCCGTCTGTGTGAGTCTCCAGTATGTAGCGGGACAATACGGGCTATATGTTTGCGTGTGCAGATGCGAGTGAAAGACAAACACGGGAAACAACTCATGTTTGTTGGAGGAGGGAGGGGGCACCGCATCCTTTAAGTAGCCGGTTTCTCCGAGCCATGGCACACGGACAGCTCTCTTTAAGCACTAATAGTGTACAACAAGCAGGTATACATTGCACATGGTCGTGCTGGACACTACTTAGCGCTGCAAAACAAGGTCTATCAAACATACATCACAGCACGCAGGATGCCCGACTCGGTCCGATGCGGCTACCAAAAAAGGCCGACCATATACTATTTTCAGGACCCAAGAATGAGCACTGAAAAGAAATACTCCGGGCGCCCGAAACAGGAGTATTGGTAGCAAAATGAGCAGAATGAGAGCTGGAGATGTGAAAAATTAGTAAGACATGGCTCAGGGACATCGCGAAACAAACGACTAGCAGCTTACACAAATGCAATGCAATGCGATGCGATGCAATGCATTGCATATATGTATGCAGCTTGGGCGGAATATCTAGAGCTCTCGGGAGCTCAACGGCCAAGTGGAAGTTGGAGATGGAAGCTGATAGAAGAAGGGAGTGCCATTGTTCTTTTTTTTGCAGCAGCAGCAGCAGACCACCAAGTAGCCTGGGAACTGGTATACAGTATACAACCTGGTGCTATCTAACTGAGTTACAAAAGTCGCTGCATGGCGATACTTCTTGGTTGTCTCTTAATATTTGCCTCAAACGTTACTGTGTAACCTCAGCCACAGACCTGTGTAACTCTGGCTAACCATGCATCTTATCCTGTGCTCTCTGTGTTTCCATGAAGCCGTGATCCTGTCTCTGCCCATCTTTTGTCTCTTGTCTTTTGTCGAGGCGACATGCGAGTTTGCTAGAGGAGTTCATCCGAGAAATCGTTGCCGTGGGCTCAGAATCCTGTTGGTCGTCGGTGCGTGCGTGCGGAGCTGGTGGGCGGCTTCATTACTTCTTGCTTGTGTTCAGCTTGTTAAGGCTTGCTGGTCTGTACTGTCTAGACGTTTTATGAAGTAAAGAGCAAAGTATTAAGCTCAATTCCTACTCTGTAGCTGTTAGTGAGACAGTACAGCATGTCACGTCACGTAGAACCATACAGTGACACTTGTCGAGAGAAGCACAGAAAATGTCACAACCAAGTGACAGAGCCAACAGCCCAGTGGAAAGAAAAGGCAGTCCAGCCCGTATGCCAACATCAGACCACGGCGACATAGATTACACCAGTCGCACTAAGCAAGACTTGGCTTTTTTTTTTCTTTTTTCTCTCCGTTTTTGTGCCATAGCAAAGCTACGGCCAGCGGCTTCATAGTGCATATCAAGTCCGATAGCTGTGCTTCTGTGTCCGAGACATCTAGTCCAGGTTAGGAAAGGATTACAGCTTTTTAGCCTAGTATATATGTCCCAAGTTGCCAAAGCTGTGGGCAGTATGTGTGGACCATAGCTGAGTCCTGTGTTAGTCCATATACAATGGCGTTCGTGTGTCGGCTAACTTTGATAGAAGAAAGACTTTGGTCACAGCTTGGTCTAGATGATAATATCGCTGCTATGACCTATTACGTATTCACTGGAGTAGTGGCAGGGTGTTTGGTTGACCGACTGATTGGCTGGTTATTTAGTTTTGGACCGAACCCTGGGCCCGACCACGAGATGCTGCTGAATACCTATGCCAGTCAGACCGGCGATCCAGACTTCGTTTTTCTTGGCCCAGGCCTTGTGAACAGGCGGTTCAAGCTAGCGATTGGCCTGATAGCCGGGGCAGTCTTGATTTAATTTCAGACTATTTCAAGGACATAGATATCCCTCCCCGCGGGCTACGACTTAATCTATTGACAGCCACCCTGTCTATACGAGCTCCTTTAGAACCCCAATCCCCGGCCCTGTATGCAGCTGGTATACAGCAGCAATCTCGTCATTGCCAGTGCCGCGGCTCCGGTACTATAGGCTACCTGCAACCTGCCGCTTTGCTGCCCTTTTTTGGTGCTGTTCATGGGCTCGGCCCTTGTGTACCTACGCCACTTATGCTGGCAGCCATAGTCCAGCCAAGCAGAAAAGGTGGGGGGGGGTGTTTACAGCATCACACAAGCTGGGGGACAGGAACTGTGCAGTATACCTCAAACAAGCGCTATCGGCGTATTCGGTGTTCTGGCAGCATCTCGATCCGGGCTCTGTGTCCTGTGGCTTTTGTCTGGGGTCAAGTGCGGGAACATGCAGGCACAAGCCCACAAAGAAAATGGCAAGAATAACAGCCTCAACCCCTCAATGAACCTGTTTGTTGGGCCTATCGCCTGACCCGGCCTTTGCAAGCCCCGTTTCACTGCATAAATTGTGAATCATAGAGACAATAGTCAGGGCGCCAAAGATTCTTCGAAGGCGTCTCTAGCGGCCTAGTATTCTAAGCAGTGTTAGCGCACAAACTACATCATGCTTTGCGCGGCAAGATTCCGCATCTTGCAAGCCAGTTTAAACTAAACGATGGGAAAGGTTAGGCGTCTGGCATCAAGCCAGCGTCGCAGAGTAGGAACGCCGCCCGCAATGCTACAGGCCTGGGAATCCTTAGGGTCCAGACTCCGGTCCGGTGGTGAATGTGAAGTATGTGGCGATCTGGAACCAAGCTTGCGGGGTTATGGCGGACTATTCACAGCTACGGCAGAGCCAAGGCCTTTCTAGTAAGAGGGGACGAGACGAGTAGTGATGCGGGGAGTAGAGCACTGTCTTGCTGCAACTATCCTTTTCTGATCTTCTATGAAACTGACTTTGTATCTAGCCGCTAAGTCTGTGCGTTAAGATGCTCTCTGTTCTTGATCTAGATTCAGGCATGCTCTAAACTATCTCGACTTCTGCACCTGTTCCTCGTGGGCCGTAATCTAGAATAAACAAGTGGTTCGGCCTTGACCCGGCCTCATGCTAGCATCTCAATGTTGATCAGGGAAGGGATGCCAAGACAGTTTGTGCCGGTAGATAAGAGACCCTAGGTGGCGACAGGCTATGCATACTGCTTCCAACCGGATAATTATGCCGCAAAAGAGCCTGACACCCTCTGAAAATTCCACCCACTCGAGATCACAAAGCCGCCTCTAGTCTCGAAAACTGACATCAACAACAACAGCAACAACGTTTTGTGAAACTATTGTGGCTGCATTATAGCTAGCCAGCTCCTAGCCAGTTGACCCTCTTGTCGCAGCAGACCACAGATGCACGCACGCAAGCACGCACGAAAAAAGGCTTCCCGCAGACTTGGGAAAAGCCACCCTCTGGCCCGTCCCCTGGTGATAGAGATGGTGGAAGTACAGGCATGACGCTGTCCCCTCCCTAAGAACGATTCACTCGAGCCCAGTGACACGACATATAGCACCTATCCATGCCGGTCTTCGGCCAAGACAGCCTTCTACCTGTTTGGCGGTAACCATTGTATTATATTTTTACACCAATATAGTGAGTGACTGATGTTTGAGTAAACTAACGGGATTGCAGTGGTCTAGATCTACACTAAGCCTACTCCGGCACTGCTGAGTAAAGTCTAGGCTAAGCGTTGCACTGTACCCTGTCTGTATTGAAGACCCCTGTTTTCAGCAGGATGCATGTTTTTGCCCTCACCGCTAACCGCCGTCTCTCTCTCTCTGTCTCTCTCTCTCTTGTCTGTGTTTTGGATACACAAGCTCGGTTTCTCTCTGGCCTAATCTCACTCACTCTCTGCCCACATTCTACCCGCTGACTTCTTCACATCGCCATGAGACTTGAACTCCCACATATGCTGCTTGCCAGCACCTCCTTCGTCCTGGCTGCTATAGCTCGGGACTCGCAGCTGCCTCTTGGTGTTGCTTCAAGCTCTGATCTAAGCTCTAGTCTGGACAGCTCTCGGCATAGTCAAGCTTGGGATGAAAATGTGCCTACCTACCGCACAAAGCTCCTCGACTTACACAAGTCTCTGGTTACCATTTCTTCAACATCGCGAAATGAAAGCGATGTGTGTGCTTTCCTGCGCTCCTATCTAGCTTCGCACGGTTTCACCACGCAGATCCAGTCTGTGGCTGATGCGGAATCGGCCGGTGTCCAGGAAGCCGGCTCTCCGGGCACAGATGTAGCGCTTGGGCGCTTCAATATCCTCGCCTGGCCATCTTCTGTCAAAACGACAACCGGCCGCGTCCTGCTCACCTCTCATATCGATGTGGTCCCTCCGCATATCCCGTATTGGATCTCCGACAAGGTACCCACCGGAAACACCCGCATTGGCGGCAGAGGCAGCGTTGACGCCAAGGGAAGCGTGGCTGCACAGGTAATCGCAATGCAGGAGCTTCTGGCTGACGACGCCATTGACCCTAGCGAAGTTGCACTGGTGTACGTTGTTGGTGAAGAGATCAATGGCGATGGCATGGAAACCTTCAGCGACGCTATCAATGCTGGCAAGCTCGACTTTGCTGCCGAGTCTGCTATTTTCGGCGAGCCAACGCGTGGCAAGCTTGCCTGTGGCCATAAAGGAGGCGTCTTCTGCTCGATCCACGCCTACGGCAAGGCTGGTCACTCAGGCTATCCTTGGCTAGGAAAGTCTGCCAACGAAGCCCTGGTCTTGGCCCTGGCTCAGATCGCTACCGTTGACTTGGGGAGCAGCAAAAAATACGGCAATACTACTGTCAACATTGGCCGTATTGACGGAGGTGTGGCCGCCAATGTGATTCCGGACAAGGCCGTGGCTGACATTGGAATCCGCGTGGCAATTGGACCAACAGAAACAGGCGGTGAGATTGTCAAGAAAAGAGTGGTAGACATACTGGCCAGTATCGATGATGAACTCGAGCTGGTCTGCCCCTCATCGTCGTACGGAGTCGTGGAATGCGAATGCGATGTTGATGGTGAGTCCTCAGTATCCTTTCCCGACTAGCGATTACTTTCTTGTGCCGTTGTAATGCTAATATCCCCCCCCCCCCAGGCTTTGAGACCACTATCGAAAACTACGGAACTGATATCCCACATCTGCGTGTGAATCAGAAAAACTACTTGTACGGTCCTGGATCGATTTTCGTGGCTCATGGCGATCATGAGAACCTTACTGTATCCGACCTCGAAGAGGCCGTTGAGGGCTTCAAGAAGCTTGTTATCCATGCTCTGAACGATCAGGTACTAGATCTATAGGTTTGCCGGTCTGGGGTCTTGAGAAGGGTGGCGCGGGGGAGTGTTGGATGGAATGGACAGTTATTAGCTGCTGCAATACGGGCGCCAAGGCCATCCCGGACAGCAAAATGGACACTTGCGGTCTCACCCCCATAATGTTTCTACACGAGCACATCAATCTCTAGTTACTTGTTTGTTTCTTGTTTTGCTCCCTCTATTTGCTGCTACTTGCTGGCCCCTTTGAACCGCAGGATCGGCGTCTATGCAAAGATGGATGAAAAGTCAAAAACACCGTCGGCATTCTTTTCTACCACACCACGCTCTGTCACGATGGCGTCAATGAGTTCGTAGGGGGTGACATCAAATGCCGGGTTCCATACACCGATTCTCTGGTCTGCAGTGGCCACTTTAGCCGTGTCACTGCTGATGCTTCCATCGGCGTTGACCACTGCGCCACTGACCTGAGTCAATTCTTCCTTCTTGCGCTCTTCCACTATAATATCGTCGCCATGCTCGGTTTTGAGGTCAATGCTGGTAGTAGGCGCTGCGACTATAAACTTGATTCCATGGTACTTGGCCAGAATTGCCAGCTGGTATGTGCCAATCTTGTTAGCCGTGTCTCCATTGCGTACGACGCGATCAGCTCCAACAATGACGGCCGATATGTTGAGCTCGGCTTTGCGGCGCTTGAACAGTGCTGCCGCCATGCTATCGGTGATGAGTGTGCTAGGAATGTTTTCGTAGCTAAGTTCAAAGGCTGTAAGCCTGCTGCCCTGGTTATAGGGGCGAGTTTCAGTGCAGAAGGCATGCTTTAGGGCTTTTCCCTCGTGGAGAGAGCGGATGATTCCCAGGGCTGTACCATGGCCAGCTGTAGCCAGCGACCCAGTGTTGCAGTGTGTAAGTACACTGACAGGTGACGTGGTCCAGGCGCTCACATTAGCAGCTAGCCAAGCAGCGCCGTGGGCACCAATTTCAAGGTTAGTAGTAACGTCTTTGGCGAGAATACCCTCAGCAGCAGCAATAAAGGCGGCATTGACAGAGGACGCGTCAGATGCAGCGGCGGGCTCGCGAATCTTTTGCTTGAGCAGAGAGATAGCGTTCGACAAGTCAACAGCAGTAGGGCGACTCTCTTTGAGATAGTCAAGGCGGCCATCGATATACGCAATGGCGTCGGCAGCCGAAGTTGCCACTGCAGTTGTACACACGCACACAGACAAACACTTCGGTTAGCCACACAGTCAATAACAGCTTAACAAGCTAGCTTAGTCTGTATTTTTCCTTTCTGCTTACCAGATGCGCCGTTGTCCAACTCAACGGCAAGCGCAAGACTAGCCACGATAGCGATAGCAGGTGCACCTAAAAGCCACACCGGTTAGTACAAAGAGCTGCTACGAGAAAGATAAGAGGACAGCATGGCATGGAAAATGAAGAGCAAAAAGCAAAAACAAGACGACCCCGCCAAGTATTACCTCTGACGCGCATCGTGCGGATAGAGTCAAAAGCATCTTCACAGGTCTTCACTTCATCATGATGGATCTCGTGAGGTAGACGCAGTTGGTCGAGGACCTGGAGGCGGCCCCGGGAGTATATAACGGACTCAAGGCAAGGCATGGTGGTAAGCTGAACTTATGGTATGCGAGAACTAAGCCGGTCGTGAAGAGAACGAGAAGAGAGCCATGACGGGTTGGGTCAAGCTCTGAGATAACCCTAACCCTAGCTGAACTGTAAAAGTCCTTGGCCTTTGCGGGGTCTTATGATCTAGCTCTTTGTCAGCTGCTAACAGCTGGCCCCATATCCTCGGCACTCACCGATAAGATAACACCAGCTACACTAACGTCCACTATCATCATGCTCGCCAATATCATTAAGCTCTCTTTATACTTGTCCAAGCTCCGGTACGATCATTGCAACAAGGCATCCTTTGCGCCTATAACCGATACCCGCCCTTGCTGCGCCCAGAAGGCTCTGTTTGATATGGAGAAGCCGTTTTCTACGTCGAAGGTCACAGGCAAGTCTAAAGAATAGGCATTGTCACAAGCCGCCCCTTCTCCCTCCCCCCCGCGCGCTTCAACAACAGCCATACCGGCTATCCTTCAATTAAGCCGTCTTCCTCCTTGTTCCCTTGAAACAAACTTACAACTAACATCAGCTCGTCCTTTTCCATTTAGTTGAGTATTTTGACCCCCACGATGTCTTCAAACTTGTAGAGCCAAATTTGCTGCCTCGGCTTCCCTTGCGACACCTGAACTGGCAATCCCATTCCGGTCCTATTCGATCTATAGACACCCTCCATATCGACCTGGTGCCTTTTGGCTCTGCAGCCGCCATTGCTGCCACAACAGTCTCTTCTACATCTGATGACGGATTCCAAACACAAAGCGTCAGCGGAATCAAACCCGCTTCTACTTCTGCTACAAGCACTGCTGCGACAACACATGACGAAACCTCCACACCTAGTTCTCGAGGCTCTTTTGGCCCAAATGCTCGCCGGCACCAGATCCCCGGCCTACGTCGCACCTCTTATCTCAAGATCCTTTTTGTTCGATGCGACGACAACGATGTTTACAAAGAAAAGGTGCGCAGCGAAATCAAGGAGTGGCTCAAAGCCCACACACACAAAGATCTTGACGGCAAACGCAAGCTGTCAAAACAAGAGGGCCACGACGCATTCGAGTGGCTAGTTGTGCACGTAGTCCTCCCCAATACGGTCGCTGCTACACAACCGCGAACCACCTCAAAGACTGGCGATAGCGTGAACGTTGAAAACAAGACGACGGTAAAATGGCGAGGCGGAAGCAGCACGTTGCTAGAAAAGCTACGTACAGACTTTAACCCCGGAGGCAAACTCGTGCCGGATCGAATAGCCCAGCTGCGAATCGGGGTAAACGATGTCCCCTACGACCTCCTACCCCGCGTTGTTCCGGCTGTGCCCTCAGGCTACGTCGAGACCCGCGAGGACGTTGATGCTGCATGGGGAGACTTTATGAACAAACTCAAGAACAAGATCCTACAGTCATTCGACACACGTGTCCATTTCTACGAAGAAGACATTAAAGAAAAAGATGCACAACGAGCGTTTGCCGGCTGGAACTTTTGCACCTTCTTCATCCTAAAAGAAGGACTAGCCCGTGGCTTCGAGAGTGTAGGCCTTGTCGAAGATGCTCTGGTTGGCTATGACGAACTTAGTGTTGGGTTGGATATAGTCGTGAAGGAACAGGCAAATTCTGGGACTCCAAGCTTGCTTCCATGGACGCCCGAACTTCGCGAGCGTGCGGAAACGGCCCTCGGAAATTCGCTTTCACACTCTGAAGATGAAGAGGCTGTTGATCTTCAATCACCGGTCACCGAAAAGAAGCGCGAATACGATGATATTCCCATACACGCGTCGAAAAAGCCATACCGCGAGCTCATTCTGGCGAACAACGTGTCGCTCTTCGACTTTAGATGCTACATATTTGCACGCCAAATAGCGTTGCTTTCTCGCCTGGGAAATGCCATGTCAACGCGCGAGGAACTGCTTGCTAAACTCCATAGCCAACAGGAGGCAATCCAGCCTGGTGTTGCCCTCTGATTATTGTGCCCCAACAAAAAGGCGACGAAACAGAGAACCTTGCCCACTTGGCCGAAGTATGCCGCCGCACGCTACAGTTCATCCCAGCTGTCTCAGCCATCATGCGAGCAGATATCATAGCCTCTTTCATGCCCACTAACCCTGGGGAAGCCGAAAGGTGGCAGCCTGAACCACGGCTTCTGGATGTCACTGAGAATATCGTGTCTGCTTTCGCGTTTGCGACCGCTCAGCAGATTCTTGCACAAACTTCGACAACTGCTCTTCCTATCCCCCCGCCCAGCACACCCAACACGCCAATCATAAATAGCAAGATCGTGTTTCCCGATCCCAAAGCCCATCTAAACAAAAGAAGCAACAACCTTACTGTTAACAATTCTATCAATGCCGCTGGCCGTGGCAAACCGTCCCCAATAAGCCCAGGCATATTCCCCGGCCCAGCAGCACAAGAAGCCATGCAAGCAATACAAGCCCAGGCAGCCAAGCATCAGAACAAAGCGGGGCTTGATGATTTAGCTGCACGTCGAGCTGAACTGTATACCTTGTGTCGCAATGTCCTCGAGCAGCTGGGCAAGAAAAAGGGCTGGATGAATGGCTGGGTGGCAGCACCAATGGTTGGTTCGCTAAACTCTAGCGACGACTATGATGGCCTTGAAGATGTTGACCTATCTGACAATATGTCTAAATCCCCGACAAGTCTAGCATCGCCCTTTGCCGATGAACTCACGTCGGTGTCTATCAATTCTTCGCGTCTGCTAGCCACAGCTTTAGACCGCGAAGAAGGCTTCTACAGGCTTTACGAAATGCTCACCGATAAGGCATTACGTCATTATACAATATCTGGATATGATAGCGCCGTACAAACCCACATGGCCGACCTTGCTGTATTTAAGATGCATCTAGGCGACTACGCCGCGGCTGCGCCATATCTCCAAGTCAGCACAGAGTTCTTTGGAGATAGGGGCTGGAGCATGGTTGAGCTGTCCCTCCTTGTACAATACAGCAAGTGTCTGAGACGACTCGGGCGCCAAGAAGAGTTTGTCAAAGTGGGCTTGAGACTTCTGACTAAAGCTGCTATGTGCCGGTTTGATACTCTGCGACCTGGCACATCTACGCTGTCGCCAACCTTGAGTCGTCCTGATTTACGGGCCATCTCGGGGCTTGTTGAGGAGCTGCTAGCCACCTCCAAGGCTCTTGCGACACCACAGAGAATCGCGCTGATTGACTTCTTCTATAGTGCAGAAATTTCGGCCCCTCCAGAATACCTCGAAGGCAAAGACATGTTCAGTCTGTCTTTGGCTCTGAAAAGCCTGCTCACTGAGGCAATTCCCATTGAATCAGCCACTTTCAGGCTATCAAGCACGGTTCCTGGCGTGCAGCGGACCATTGTACTTCAGACCGCCAAAGATCAAAAATCAATTCTGAATCCAGGAACGTCCTTCATAAAGTTTACAGGCAGTGTAAGCAAATCTAGTGCCTAATATATACACGATCGCATCCCATCTTCTTACCATTGCTAACAATAACCTTTCATTAGGCGGCCATCCCAGGACATTACAAGGCAAACCACTTGATTCTTAATGCTGGCAAGATTCAACTTATCTGGGATTTAGCGTCACTGCAGCCATCAGAATCAGATGGGCTCTTCAAACGACCATCTATCACAGTATTTCAGCGAGCCAATGCCTTTGATGTTGACGCTGCCGCTGCATCGCATACCAAGCTTCACACCAACAACTGCGTTGATATCACGTTGTCTACGGGCTGGAATACCGTCTCATCCTGCGAAATCGTGATCCGACCTGCCAGTGGTGGTCTACGAATCTTGACCTCTGAAGCAACTCTAGTAACGACAGGAGCTTCCTTTGCCAAAAAGCCCGAGGCCGGCCATTTCAAGTTTTTGGCTTTGGAGAAGCACAGCAAGATTACATTTCGGTTTCCATTCAGCCTTGAGACCGACGGAACTATGACCATCACACTTCGCCTCGAAGCCTCATACTCAACCGCGGATGGAACATTCTCTTTTGCACGCACGAGAAGCATTCCCGTAAGTCTCGCTGTCGGTGTTAATGTCCAGGATGTCTTCAAGCACGACGCCTTGTTCTCGCGATTCACTGTATCTTCTGCTACTCCTAGTCCAATGCGGTTGTTTAGCAGCGCCTTGAAAGCCTCGGAAATATACACAGCCAAGTCCGGCTTCATGGCGTCTGAGGAAGACCCTGTTGTGATTTTTACAAAACAGCCCGCCAGTGTATTGTACCGTATATCTCGTACAGACAAGCCTTTCACCTCCCCCTCATCCGCAACCATGTCTCTTCATCTTTCATATGCGCTTGTTCGCGATGAAGTGTCTCTTGTCGTCCAGCAATCCATTCGCCGGGCCTTTTTCGAAGCCCCAGCCCCATTAGATGAATACTCCATTCTGATGGCCGAGATCGCCGTAGCGCATGCCCAAACGGCTCTATCGCCCTATGATTTAGAGAAAAACACACTACTCGGCAGTCTCCCTACATCATTCCTTGGAGCTATTGACTGGCCAGCCCAGCTTGCAAAGCTAGGAGGCATCCCCGCTGGAAGTGAGATTGTCAGAGATCTCACAGCATACGTGACAAGCTGGCTTTCATCAACACCCCGCTTGCCCATGGTCCCTGAGGCTGATGCTGAAGGCAAAAACCCTAGCTGTCGCAGCATTGAGATTCCTGTTGATATTCCTCCGCTCGAGATGCTGATCACCGCCGATATACGTGTTGATACTGCTGCCGCAGCCCAGGATATCTCACTTTCTCTCTCCCCTTCTGATGCCGACATCCCCACTGTCTGCGTCAACCAGATGCTTCCAGCTATTCTCCAGCTCAAATGGACGCGTAAATGGGCTATCCAGACACCAAACAGCTCCACTGCTCTTATGCCAGTTCACTATGCCTATGACGTCACTGCGCCACCCGAAACCTGGCTAATTGGCGGACGGAAAAAGGGTGTTTTAACTATTCACCCATCGGATGGCATGTCCACTGCGCCAGATGCCGTGCTTGAGGTCCCATTAATGCTGGTACCGTTACGCGAGGGGTGGATTACGTATCCCATCGTAGACATCCGCGAAACAGCCTCGTCAGGACTGGCAGGGGCTCCGGTTGAAGGAGACTCTAATGCCGGAACTTCCGCCACGGCAGCTGTGGGAGGCGGTAGCCTCATTGAGATCGACTTCAAGAACCTAGGGCAGGTACTTCGTGTTGTCAGTGATCGTGGAAAGGTAACGTTCAGTCTAAACTCGAGCGGGCCCGGGGGTGGCCCGTTGGTTTTGGAGAGTGAAAGGATGCTGAATGACAGAATCGTAGCATAGAGGTAGAGCTTGGGATATGGTGCTACGGGGTGTAGTTTTAATTTTCTTTGGAAGGGGCAGGGGGAGGGATCAAGTTCTACTTGCAATAAGACGAGCACCGTGGACTACGGGATAAAATGAGGTATAAATAAATGACTCTCCGAGGCTGCCCAAAACTCTGCACTAAACGCCACGGTAATGAGCATAACGCAAAATTACTACAATACTATGGTGGTCACATCTATGACTTTGGTCAAGCTGCAGTTATGATGAAAGTCACTGTACATAGCAGAGCTTTGCACATAGAGAAAGCAAACATGATTTTAGTTTTGGGAGAAAGAAGTAGATTAAAAAAAACTGACCTGCCTCGGGCTTGCCTCGGAAAAGTCGGATGATAAAGTCAGGATTGTTGTGTAGTGTGTAATGTATTGCTTTCTTAGCGTCTCAGAGTTATTCAAGAAAGAGGAGTCGAAGGGGGGGGGGGGGGGGGAATCCAGATCGTAAGACAAGGTAGATCTCGAGTCTTGATTCTTTCAAATAGCACGCGTGACATAGCTTTGTTCGCACACTATAGAACGCAGCTTTGGGTATCAATCACGCTCAGAGGCCAAGAGCCAGCCAGTCAACCCCCACCCTCTTTTCCGCTCACCCATTTACTCGCCATCTATATGCGCAAGCTGCGACACAACTTCACGTGCATAGAATTCCACTAGCATGGTTGCATATGCCTCAAGATTCTCGGCGGGGATGAACAGGCGGAAGTCATTGAGTAGCAAGAATTGAAGCTCGAGGTGGTTCAGCTCCGCTAATGACAGTCCACCGACTTTTGCATAGCGCGAATTGGTGTAGAACACGTCAGAAAAGAATTTGCTGGCACAAGTGACACCAGCAATGATTAGGCGATGAATATTGTAGCTGTCCACGACAAAATATGTCGACGAGGCTGCTGCCACAGGACTCCCTGAAGAGGTGCTTGCGGAGAGCTTAGTGCCCACGGACGCCGAATCGTTGGAACTCTTGACGCTACAGGCGGCATCGTCTCCGTCATGGCTAGAGTTCCTTGCATCGCATTTTTCCGGGTCATCAGTCGGATTAGAGCAGCTACTGCTGTTAATGCCAGCATTTTCCTGATGATGGGGAGGCCCGGCTGAAGTAGATGGCGGCTTGGGCTTAGCTGGGCTACGCTCTTTAGCGAGGTGTGTAGCGGATCTCCTCTCTTTCTCGCTTCTGATTGCTTGATTATTGACACACTCAGTCATGCGTTCAAAGTAAACTAACAAACTTAAAAATACTTCGTAGGTTGTAGGGCAATAGCGGTGCACTCGAGACAAATAACTCAAGATGGTAATGGCTGGAATGTTTTTGCCGTGAAAGGCGAGAACAGAGGTGGTGACAGAGCTTAAACAAGAAGGGTTATCAGAATAGCTCACGCCGCGTTGTGTTGGCTCATGATGATTTTGATCGTTAGTCGAGGTGATTTTTGTTAAGAGAGCAGCCACCATTTCAATGACATCCTCGACAGGCATGCCACTGATGTCGTAGCGTACATTCTCTGTTTCTTCTGACGGCGTTCCCGTCAATAACTCAGCCCGAACCAAGCCACGAACGTGAGACAGATCACGAATCTTGACCACGTGGTTTTGAGGCTGAGGTATGGGGGCAAGGGGTATGGGTATAGGATCCGAAGCCGAAGATCCATCCAATAGAAGAGCTGGTGATGGATTATGGTGGAATTTTGGTGCTTGCCGAGGCTGAGATCTAGACTCAGACCCAGACCCAGACCCCGATTCAACTTCAGACTCAGACTGGGACTCAGATTCAGACTCAATGTCGGCCTCAGACTCAGACTCATATTGTGAGCAAGAGCGGTGGATGAGGGACTGGTCCAAAGACTGAGAGCGAGCTACTGCCCCATCAGCAGTGGAAGCGGAAGCCATACAGGACGCCGTGTTATCATTCTTTGCGCTGACAGTGGCAGTTTTTTGAGAAGACAACGATGTAATCGAGGCCTCCTCCCCACCTTCTTCGTATTCCTGACGCCGCGTAGAGGAAGACGAAGGAGCTTGTGAGGGACTAGGACTGCGCAAGGACGATCCACGTGAAATAACCGGGTCAGTAGCCTGAGTTGTAGCTGACCCAACGTTAGACGTTGACACTGATGCAGATACCGATGAAGAGGATGCTATTGATGTTGAGGGAGAATCGGAAGATACTGCGGAAGGTGAGCTAGGGTTATGAAGCGTTTCGCTTTGTCTGTGGGTCGAAGGGCTAGAAACAAGTCGCGTGGATGAAGATGTAGAGGGCGGAATGGCCACCGGGGCTGCTGTTGATGGAGAACGACTGGGAGTTCTAGGGGCGGTCGCGGGGGCGGTCGAGGTGGCAGTCGTGAGAGTGGCCGTACTGCTACTCTGAGAAGCAATAGAGGGGCCCCCACGGCAAGTAGGAGATGGCTTTCGGCTAGAGTGTGACGGCGCAGTAGTGTGCTGGTGGTTGTGAGGTTGAGGGATGGCGTGATTATGCGTGTGTACGTGAGAGTGAGAGTGGTTATGCGAATGTGAGTGTGCGTGTGCGTGCGTGTGTGTGTGTGTGTGAGCTATCATGGCATGCGGAGGGACCAACGAAGTTGAGCCAGGGTTGATGCTGAGCGGGTTGTGGTTGTGGTTGCCAATCAAGATATCCATAGCATCGATATTGGCAGATAGTGCTAGTGCTGACTTTGGTAGACAACAAAAGTAAAGGGCAAGCTTGGGTGTTGAAAGCCGGCTAGACGGGGTGTCGAGCAAAGAGGGCGGTGACGATAATTAGTAGAAGCGGTGATAAGCGATGATGTGCTGGATGGTGGCAATAAACAGCTAATGGCTGAGGAGTGTGCAATACTTGGAGATTGACGGGAACAGCTGTGCTGATGCGGCGTTGTTTGCTAGTTCGTGATAACGTAAAGTGGAGCTGCGAGAATGGCGACTCAATTTATGTAGGGGAGGGGTGGGTGTGTTGGTATTTATTGCTTCGAGTACAAAGTACATGTGCTATACAGGTACATGTGTACAATAGATATGTACAAGACAAGGGGTGCCAAAAAAGAAGGCAGTCGCCAAGTTGGGTTGAGATAACGAGATAGGATGGGGATGGGATGAGCGGTAAAAAAGAAAAAGTAAAAAGGCTGTATGAAGAAAAAAAAATATGATGGAGTCGGAGCAGCCTGATGGGAAGGTAGAAAATAAACTTGCGTTTAGAGATAAATGAACGTTGGCAGCAGAAAGAAAAAGAAGAAGAAAGAAAGAAAAGAAAAGAAAAGAAAAGAAGAAGAAAAAGAAGAGGCCCAAAACGACGTAAAGGAGAAGAGAAAAGCGGAAAGATAAAGAACTGGGGAATGGAAGGTGGTAGTGCACGATAACGAAAATAAAACAGGAAGGAAGACGCAACCTGATGGAAAGCGTCGGCAGGTACTACTACACTCAGATTTGCTGTATTGTATTGTATGTATGTATGTACTTGGGTACAGGCAAAAATAAAATAAATAAAAAAATAAAAGGAATAAAAAGGAGGGCAAGTCAGAGCACCTCCCTCTTCCCCTCTCAAGTAGCCCCCCCCAAACACCACCAGAAAAGTCCAGACCGAAAAATTGACCTGGAGAGAAACAACAGGAGGAAGGAAGGCTCGAAGGAAGAGGTTATGGCAACTGCAAATCAAGGCAAGAGGCAGGTAGTAAGTGGTAAGTCGGCGGCAGGAACTAGTCTAGTTTGATAGAGATACGAAAAAGAAGGAGAGAAAAGAAGCAACAACCCTTTCCAGCCCCCAGCCACAGCCCCAACCATAGCTATCCTACCGTACGACGACGACGACGACGACGATAACGACGATAACGATAACGACTAGCTGGCCAGAATCCAAGATATACATACATACACCAGTCCACCAAGCAGCCTAGGACCAAGCCAGCAGCCGCATCCCGCTGCTAGACCCCATCTCGCGGGATTCCACCCAGCAGTCTTGTTTTGTTGTCTTGCCAGTCAACCCCTAGTCTTTCATCTACCACCATCGCGGAGCAGCCAGCAGCCAGCAGCCAACCAGCCAACCAGCCCACGCCGAAAGCAAACCATAACCATCCAAGCAATAGTAATGCAACAATAGCAAGAGAAGCTCGGGTTTAGTGGGGTTCGGCCAATCTAGCCAAGGGTGAAGGAAGGAACGCAGACCCAGGCCAAACACGCAGCAAGATAGGACAGAGGAAACGGAGACAACAAATATAAAGCCCGAGAACGCAGGGACCGGGGCCTAAGACATGGTCCTATTTAGGCTTGCTGTTGTTGTTTCTAGCACTGGCACTGGCACTGGCACTGATGCTGGTGCTGGAACTGGCGCTGGAACTGGCGCTGGAACTGGCGCTGACAAGAGGTTCTTTTGGGCTTGTTTCTCCTCCTTTTGCCCTGCTGTTCAAGCTCCTGAGAACTAAGGCCAAAGCCAGGCAAGACGCACGGCAGCAGAGACACTACATGTACTTAGTCGGCCGCCAATGGACAGCCTAGCTTGTTAGTCTTGTTCCTTTTCTTCCCAAAGGGTCACGATCACTGTCTCATTCTCTGGCTCCCTCCTCTCTTTCCCGCCCTCTTGCGTCATTGCAATTGCAGCTACGACTGCGGCTGCGACCGCGACTGCGACTACGACTACGACTGCGACTACTACTGCGACTACGGCCATGATCTCATTTTCACATGCACCCAACCACCCACACCTGCAGCTACTTACCAGCTAGCTACTGCTTTGCAGCCAGTATCCAGCAAGTAAGTGATATCTCTCTCTTTGCCGCTCTCTTCATTGTCTCAACCCATGACCAATTGCCTATACTCGGAGTTCCACCCATCCCGAAACTAGGTTTCAACTCACCGAGCTTTACTGTCTGCAATAGCAACTGTAAAAGACAGTCATGGAGCGGCAGTTAAAGGCTGGCAAACTAGGCCCGGCGATTATACAACTGACTGCTACTTACTCGCTATTGGAATATACATAATACATATAATCATCCCCTCCCGTACGCTACCACTGACACTGACCACCACGCACGGTGCACAGCGCACAGCGCACAGCGCACTTTATTGATTGTCAAGTCGACAAAACAAGGAAGAATGTCTTACTCAGCATTGAGCATTTGCCTTTTCTCTTGGCTTCTTTTGCCTGTGCCTCCGCCTTTTTGCTTCTTCTGAATCAGACGAAAACAGCAAGCAAGACAAAAGAGGCGCTTTACCGAGTGTTCTATAGGACTGCCAAGGCGAAACGCCAGCAACAACAGCTTTTAGCCAAATCAAAAGCCTAACCCCCTCTCCCTCGGCAAGCTATGAGAACAAGATGGCACCCCGCTTGGGTTGAGTTAGCTATCATTATTCCTCTCGTGTTTTTCTTCTTGTCTTCATCTGCATCTTGCAGTAACATTCCAGCCCGGTCCATGTTTCTACAACGTAGGATTAGGATCGAGGGCCTTCCTCGAGGCAAAGAAGAGAGCCCCCTCACCCCTCACCCCTCACCCCCTCAGTCAACCGGGGTGGGGTGAAGCAAGTGGCTCAAAAGGAGGTAAAGAGCGGGGGGCCGGTCACAATGGGGGATAATGGAAGGCAAAGGGACAAGGGACGAATAGGAAAAGAGGCATATTTGAGAAGCAGCCCACCGTGATATGAAACAACCGACCTTGGCCGAGAGACGGAAGCAAGCTGCCAATGATGTGCTATTGGTCGGTTGGTCGGCTAACCCAAATCTCCCTGCAACTTGTAACCTTGCTTGCCCTGTGGTCTACTATTGGCAATTTAGCAAGCCGCCACCCTCAAACCTTATCCTACCTCTCCCCTCCCCCGCCATGTTTTTCCAGAGCAAAAGACACAAGTAGTTAAGCTGTCAAAGCAAAAGCCATTGATCTCGTCATATGATTTACCGACACAGCCTTTAAAGAAACTCGATTCTACCATAGGACAGTGCAGTGTAAGTACAACCATAGCCATTGCCATAGCCCTGTCAGATCGAGCGCCTAGCCTAGGGCTCTGCAGTCAGGAAACAGTGGCATAGTACGAGTGTGTACGTCCAACAGAAGCTTCTAGGGAACCTGTGCTTGATCAACTTCTAGCTCTGCCCGTTCCGCTCGCCATTCCATACACAGTAATCACTCTTGTGCTTCCCCTCTCTGTCCCATCGTCCCACTCTTCCTAGTCCTAGAGCAGCCCTTGTGGGAAAAAGGAAATACAAATATGAATTGACAAATTCTACAAAACGCCCCGGCCATCAAGCGCCCAGAGACCTCGTCCACCTTAGCAAATCAGCCATCCATAATCGAAATCCTCAAACAATGCCATTATCCCACCACTGGCCAATACGCGTTGCGGCTTTGCACACGAGCTTTAGAACGAACCCACAAGCAAGACCGACCGACCGACCGACCCACCGGGGGGAGGGGGGGGAGGGTTATCGTGAACAGTGACAGTGGGCGGGTCAAATGAAAAAAACGCAGCTAGTTAGATTCGCTTTAGGAAGACAAAAACACCCAGCTTCAGAAAACCCAGAGTATCAGGCCAGGCCTTACTTAGCTGGGTGGATACAACTGTATTATCAAGGTGCAGGTGTTAGCAAGTACTATGGTACAATGAAACACCCAAGTGGCTGCTTACGACGCTATAATGGCTGACACTAGTACTACCATAACAATAGAGCTCGTTAGCAGTCCTAGTCGCAAGTTAAGCCTCACGGAACCCCCACTTGTCTAGTAGTATCAACAGGCCGCCTACAGACTTCGCCACGCTCCCTCGGCCTCTCCCTCTTCTGGATAGTGCGTCCACGTCCTTAGTGTCCAATTGATACACCCCCTATCTCAATACGCTTCGGGTCCTCCGACTTTGGTCATGTGCTTGGGAAACACTGCGATGAAGTTAAACTCCTAGACTTGGCCCTTTCTTCGGGCGCTTTGCGTCATGTCAATGTCATTCATTAGCTACACACATTTGCTTGGATAGCGAGGTGAGGTGGGCGTCCCGTTCAAGGCGCCCCTGCAAGGTTAGTCGGCGTGTTTTGTGAAATGCCATCCGTCTTTACTTATCTCTTCCCACCTCTCGTCCCCACTACCCCTCTGCACCACCTCCATAATCTACATGTGCCGGACCTTGTAGTCGGTATCCGGCAGGTACAGGTGCCTGTCTGCACCCTTGCGTGTCAGTACCACCATCCGAATCACACCACCTGAACTGCCATCCCATTTTATGGCTTCACGCAGCGAACTCTTGACAAAATCGACAGCCTCTGCCTCTTCCATGTTCTCTTTCCAATGCGCATCGGTGTAGCCGTAAATGTAAGTCGATCCAGACCCTCCAATGGCGTAGCTCTGCTTGTGTAGCGAACCGCCGAGAGGGATCGAGTAGACCTGGCCACCGTGCTGTTCGTCCCAGCCGGCGATAATGAGACCGGCACTGTTGAAGGATGGAAGAACTGGTCAGTTTTTAGATCAACAAAAGCACAGTGGGAACACTTTCCACTCCACAAGAACACCAAGAGGCGCCTGCTCCTAATGTTCCCAGCCCGTGTCTCAACCCTAATCCGAGCTCGACTCACCTCAGTCTGTCTTTGTTGTCGTAGCAAATTTCCTGGAAGAGTGCCGCTGCCGTCTGCGTCGTCGGGGGCTTGCCATGCATGGCCGAGTACAACCCGAGATGGTACTGCACAATATCAGCCACGGCTTGGGTGTCAGCTGCTGAGCCAGAGCGGCAACACCAGATCGTGTCGTGGACGCGGGTCAGCTTGTCGGTTACTCGATTGGCAATATAAGCACCGGTAGTCGTGCGGGAGTCGGCACCTGTAAATGAGGAAGAGAGATATGTGAGTATGTATGAGTCTAATAATAGATAGAGCTTGCGCATGGCTAGAAATGGGGGATGAACATACCGAGGATAACACCGTCCTTGAAGGTAATGGCCATGCTGGAATAATATACTTGGGTTAGAAAATCAGCCGCACCAATTCTGAATCTGACGAGAGCCCACATTGGGGAGACGAGGGGAGGGGCATATTGGAAGCCCAGCGTATTGCCGGCGGCAGAGCTGCTCACATTGAAGTACCCAGGCTGTAAATTACCAGTTAGCAATGCATTCTTTCGAGCCTCCAGGCTTGAGTCAGACCATCCAAAACTCACTTAACCTCTCCCTTCTTTAACCGGTCCATATCCACATGGATACCGTCTATGAATGCGCATCGTGGTTAGTACAGTGCACTTGACTCTTCCGGATTGCGACCCGTATCTCCAGCCTTGCCAGGGGGCGGGATGGGAGGAAAAGGAGGACAGAGGAGGGGCGAGTGAAGCTGTGCATGGTGTATTTCCGTCGCCTGTATCGCACCTTCATTAATGACGCCAGAATTGCCAAACTCCATCTTTGTTGGTGTCGTGCTATGAAAAGAATAGCAACAAATAAGGGCCCAAAACTGAAGGGATTCGGAGGTAAAAGAAGCTTTGGTTAGCAGCTGATTGATTAGATACTGGCCAGGTTTGTAGGATAGCCAATAGATACAGAAACTGGACAAGAATTGGTCGTCAATAAGTAGTCCTGAGAAGGTGTCAGGATGGAAGTAAGTAGGTAGGTAGGTGTATTCCTCGTAGATAACGTCGTTGATGATGCAGGTAGGCAGGCAGCTTAGAAACGCGTTAGCTACAAGGTAGCAAGGTACATAGTACTTGTTACATAGTGGGGGGAAGCTTAGTTGTTGCTAGTACAGTGCACAACAAATTGATGGTCACGTGACAAGGCTGTGATCTATCAGAGAATAAACTTCAAAAAAAATGTAACAAGGTCAAACTGGCAAGATATCAATACAAGCTACAGAGGTATTCTTTTTTTTTTCTTCATGTTCTTCCTATTTGTACTTTTCTTGATAAAAGGTTATTAGATTATTGAACAAACTATGTGCAGCAAAAGATTCACCGTGGACAAGATTCAGCGCCTAATGGGCGTTGCTCAGTTGTGACAGGGGAGTCTAGGAGCAATCTTCTTCTTGCAAAGCTGTACCAAAACTCAAACTTGGTTAAAGCTCCAGTTTCTTTCTCAACTCTGCAAGCACAATGAGCCCTATGTAACAACCTGGCTCAAACACCGTCCGCCGCCTACTCCAGCTCTAGTCTCGTGTCGTGGCCCTCCCTCATAGCCTTGTCGGAGTCGGCACACCCACAGTCGTACGCATCGCCGATATTGGCGCAGTCAAAAATCGGTTTCTTTAACCGCTCATTGACAACGTTGTGCGCAAAACAGGCCCAGCCAACTGCAGCGTTGCGGCTGGTAACCTGCGGCGGGTACTTTGCCAGCAGCTTGCGGAAATGAGCGGCGCACTCGCCGCACGGGTACAGGCGCGAGAAAAGGGTGATGTAGGTAAGTAGCGCTGTGCTTTCGTCTTCAGTGGGCTTCTCGGGAAAGCGAGCCATCATGGTGTGGAGGACCTTCCACGAGGCGCGTCCAAGCTCGGCCCTATAAGAAAACGCCAGTGTTAGGTCAAGGGGAAGGACAGGAGACTGCGGGAAAAGGCGGAAGAGCGAGCAGACCATCAACCCCCAGCAATGCTAGAGACACAAAAGCTACTGCAAACCTGTTTCACGATCTTGATTTGGGTTCTGTACTTACTTTGCCGTTGCATTACCCAGCTTAGGCGCAATTGAGCCACCCTTCAGAATATTGTCGCCAATTTGCGACAGATCAAACTTGGGCATGGCGTAGTCAGCGGCACTAAGACCGCTGCCTGGGCCTGAGAAGAAGTACATGATGCTGAGCAACGCAGCCACTGCCAGCAGTATCGGAGTCTTGCGCGCCATCATGGTCGAGCGTAGTTAACAGCTATGCCGGGCTAAAGCGCGATGCAAAATTCGGGGGGAGGGGACAGGAGGGGTTCACGGAAGGGTTGATATTGGTTGGTAGAGCTGTGTGTAGTAGACAAGACAAGACAAACTCTACTATACAAGTGAGAGAAGAGAACGAATAAGCGACTGAGCGAATGAACGGAAGAATGGGAATCCAGCCCTGAGTAATGCAACGATAAGTAGAACGACTTCGCCTCCTGAAAATAAAAAATAAGAACAAGCTATGATGAACCAGCAGTAGAAGAAGGAGGGGAGGAGATAAGAAATAAAAAGACGTAGAAACCCAGAAGCAATAAAGGCCAAATATTGCCCTTTGCAACGGCTCTAAAACCTCCTTCGTCCAGACTAGCCTAGCCTAAAGGAACCCAGATTCAGAGACATTGATTAGCCCTAAGCAGCCCTGAGAAGTTCCTAAAAAATACGTCCCTTCAGGCCACTAACCGCCTAACGAGCGCACAGGCCTTCCCCCCTGTACAAATACTAGCAGCCCCATGAAGTGGCCTGTTGCTACTCGCATGTCATGTCATCATCATCAGTCCGTTGCCCTCACGTTTCCCCTTACTAATAAAAAACATATAACAAAATCTCAAAAAAAAAAAACCATGAATTTAAGTTGTTTAACCAACGCCCAT
This sequence comes from Ceratocystis albifundus, assembly GCA_002742255.2. NCBI lineage: Eukaryota > Fungi > Ascomycota > Sordariomycetes > Microascales > Ceratocystidaceae > Ceratocystis > Ceratocystis albifundus. Next base: position 2,509,134 of record MAOA02000035.1, on the reverse strand, counting down.
ACTCGAAACTCGAACGCACTTAAAAAGCAGACATAAACAGAAACAGAAAATTTACAGACCGTGATTACAAAAACCGCCGCCATCCCTCTTCCGTCATCTTCTTAAAAGTTTCCAAACCCAGTTGGCTGCGGCGCAAACCCGTTGGCAGGCATGCCACCACTCGGGCCGGCTGTGATCATCAGTCGGTTCATCCCTAGAATGGGGCCATTGGCCTCATCCGTGTTGTTCTCGGCTTCCTTTGCCTTACGTGCCTCATTGTCCGCCTTGATAGCAGCCAGCTCCTTAGTCTGCTGAGCTAGCATATTAATCATGTACGGCATAGTGAAGTCGTTGAGGCCATTGCGCCATGAAAGCTCCAATACAAAGTCGGGTCGCAGCAGGTCGTAGCATGCATACAGCATACCAACATAGCATTCACGAGAGCCAATATCGACAAAGTAACGAATCAGATCTTGCACAATCTCCGTCTTACCCGAAATTGCAGCCGTCTCAATAGCATCCTTGAACAGCTTGTCTTGCTTGGACAGGGCAATCGACTTCTCCCAGCGCTTGTTCTTACGGTAGATGGATGCCGCAATTTGTCGGAAGAAGATCAGATCGTGCTTCTCCAGTCTGCCCGCCAGATCCACGGCATCGTAGTTGTCATAATTCTCGACAGAGTCGCGTAGTGTCTTGTAATCCTCTTCTTCAATCAGCAAGTCATTAATGGCATCGTTGACAATACGCTTGTTCTGGCTCTGTACATTGAGCAGGAACGGCTTAATCAGAGGAAGGTCGTCGCTCTTCTGGAAGAGCTTTACCACACGGTTCACATCAACACGGGGCGTCAAAACCTGCAGCAAGTCGGTAAGCAGCGAGGGGTGTTGTTCCATGTAGAACTTGATAGCGCGGTAGTAGATTTCCAGATTAGCGACCTTGACCACGATTTCTTTGAAGTGATGATGCTCCCACGAGTTCTCCGCACGCTCAATGATGGCCAGAGCGGCGTTATCAAACTCATCGTAATGCTGATAGCAGAAGACCAGCTCAGGCCAGAGGTTAGCTTCCTCACAGGCCTTGATCATCTTGGGCATGTTGAGGCGAGACCAGAACAGGTTCAGATGCTCCATCAATTTCTCAGGACGGTACTTGGATAGGGCAATACCTAACTCAGTAAACATGCCCATATGAGCACGCTCTAAGCCCAGCCCCTGCTCCAAAAGACTAATGAGCTCGTCAAAGTTACCGTTGCGCTCGTACTGTTTAACTAGACTCTGCAACTCCTCGGCATCGATGATGAGGTTCAGACCGCAGATTTGGGCCAGGCGGAACTCCTGTTTGTTAACGCAGGCGCCGTGAACCTCCTTCCACACCTTGATGTTGTTCGCCTTGCGTGCAGACTCAACAGCAGCCTGGTAGTCATCCAAGTACACAAGGGTTGTAGCGAGCTTAGCCCAGTTGGATATGCTTGTGAAGAAAATCTTGGCAGCCTCATAAAGACCCTCCGCGTAAGCCTTGTCACCAGACTCCTCAATGTTGGCCACGTTGGTTCCACGAAGGAAGTCCTCAAGATCACTCAACTGGTCTAGGCGAGCGTAGCAGAAGGCAAGAGCAGTGTCAATCTCAGTCTCGCGCAGAGTCTTGCGCGCCATGCGAAGAAACTTAATCAGATCCTCGTCCTTGCCTGCGTGAACACTAATTTCAATAACCTCAGAGTAATTCTTGGGATCTTCCGCCTTGATGTAAGACTCAATACCATCGCTAACGCGGAGGCCATCGAGCTGGGCCTTGGCAACCTTGCTCCAGACTTCGGGAAGATCGACATCTTCAGCAAAGCTCTGGGCCCTGTCAATGCTGACAATGTTGTCAACAAGAACATCGACGGCAGAAAGCTTATCTCCAGTCTTCTTGTAGATCTCAAACGCTTCCTCATGGAGACCGACGTCAATGCAGGCAGTGGCAATCTCAGGGGCGCTAAACCCGTCAATCTTGTGAATGTAATCCATAACACGAGCCTTGTCAGCCTTGGCAGCTGTGAACATGAGCAGGTTCTGGAGGTTCTGGTTATCACTGAAAGGCGAGGGCTCAAGAACAATCTTCTCCAGCAGTTCAATTAGCTCAAGAGGAAGATCACACTCTAGGAAAGCGGCAACAGCCTCTGAAACCTTGGCAGGGTCTGTTGATTCAGGTACAGCAGTAGAAATGACCTGGTCAATAACAAACCGACGATGCACGTTGTTTTCGCTCAAGACAAACTTCCACAGTTCGCGGTCGGCACGCTCAAGAAGGTAGCGAGCCTGTGCTCGGTACATCGAGTTTTCGTTGGTAATGTTGACCAATTCCAGGTCATTCTGTCCTTTCGAGTAGGCAATATAAGCAAGTTGGGGATCACGCTTCTCACAGTACTTTCCAACAACCAGGGAGTCGTACTGGTTGTTCTCCTTGAGGAAACGCTCGGGGTCATTGTTGGAATCAATGTAGATTTTGGCCAGAGCGTTGTACAGAGCCTGTTGCTGACTGCCAGCAGCAAGAGTGGCTTCCAGGAATGGGAGGAGAATTTTAAGACGGTTGCGCTTCTCAACCTCCTCGACAAGCTGGTCTATCGGGATAGAAGCAGCATTAACAGTAGCCAGGAGCTTCTTAATAATGTCCTCGTCACAGTCAACATCGAGGAGGCCACCAATGACCTCAGGTGTACGAGCAGCGTTGACGCGCTGAACATAGGCCTCAATAGCCTGGAACTGGCGGTTCTGGTAGAGATAAAGTACCAAGTCGTGGACAAACCCAAACCGGTCGCAAACAATGATAAGAGGAAGCTGCTCGGCGAGCTTGGCCTCCTTCAAGAAGTTCTTGACCTTTTCGGGATTGTAGTAGTTGCTGTCTCGGCAAATACGCTCAACCTCATTGAACTGCCCCATCTTGGTAGCAGCCTCAATGTACTTGAAGTGTACATCGGGCTCTTCCGACAGGTTCACAATGCTTCCAAGGTAGTAGAAAAGACCTTCAGCGGTCTTGTACTTCTCAAACAAATCGATCAGATGCACAGGGCCGAGCAGATCTGAGTACTTGGTGGCAACTTGAACAACGGCCTGGAGATTCTGGCGTATGTTGTGCTTCATCATGGCATCGAGGCATGTCAAAGACTGCTCAACTGAAAGCTTGCCGAAAAAGGTAGTTAGCCAATCCAGGTTGAAGTTGGGAGTACCAGCAATGCCGACAACAACACGCTTAACGGCCTCGGGGTCCTCGTAAAGCTCAAGAGCGCGCTGGAACAGGCCGGCCTGTTCGCAGAGAGTAGCGATGCGACCCTTGTCGAAGTGCGTGAACATGTCATTACCCAAAATCGCATCGGCAACCTGAGGTGCCTGAACCAAGTTCATTTCCAGCAATCGGGTCTGGAGATGGCCATGTTCAGGACTGTTATCTTTAAGAGCATCGAGCAGGAAAGCAGTACCCTGTTGGATCATTCCTTGAGACTGGAAGATGTCGACAACGCGGTCCAGATCAACCAGTGACCCGCCCTCATTGTTAGCCAAAGAGGTGGCAAACTCGGCTCCCTTTTCGGGATTCACGCGGACAATATGCTGCAGAAGCTGGATGTAATCCGGGGTAAAGCCGACCTTGGAGCTGTAGGGAATGATCTTGTCGAACTGCCCAGTTTCAGCGAAGGCGGCAACGACCTTGTAAGGGACATTGGCCTTGAGGTAGATTGTTAGAGCAAGGTTCAAGTCGTGAGGCCGGACTAAATCACCGAGCTGCTCGGAGCAGTCCAGCTTACCCTCTCCAAGCCATTTCTCAAGGAGAGCCTTGCGGTTTTGCGCAAGGACGGGCTGAGCGAGCTCGAGAGTTTCATGGGTGTTAAGGGCGCCCTTGTCGAGCAAAAGTCCAAAGTACTGCAGGATGTAGGACATTTGACCAGGAACAGCAGGCAGACGCTTGAACTTTTCAATGGTCTGAGGAGTGCGCAAGAAACCGCGGGGCGAGTTTGCGGCAATCTTGGCGGCCTCCATATAGTTACCACTGTTAAAAAGCTGCTCAAACTGGCGGCCATACAAGTCGTCAGCACCAGCCAAGCCGCCACGTGACGCAAGCTTGATGGCGATTTCAGTGTTGGCGGGATTTTGGAGCAAGTAGGGGACCATGTTGGTCTCGTCAACAGTCACAAAAAGTACCTGACCTTTGCGGTTGATGCCGACAATGCCACCGCCCTCGGTCTCGGGGCACGTGGTGAAGATGGTCTCGCTAGAAATGCGGTTCATGAAAAGACAAGATCCAGTCTCTAGGTCGTAGAGGTGAATGAATCCATACTTGGTGACCATGTAGATGATGCCGTATTTTTGTGAAACCTGGATGGCGACAGGGAAGTCGTTGGTAGCCTCTTCGGGGAAGTACATGTCAACAGCCTTCTTGGGGAACACGGGATCGCCTTCGACGTGGTCGATTTCAACAATGTGAATCTTTGCCCCAGCGGCAGTGCGAACAGCGAAAGCGAAGACTTTGGTTTCAGAGCTGCAGCCGTCGCGCTGAATGGTGCCAAAAGTGGCAGCATGGCCCTCGATAGCCTGGCTGATTCCACGGTCTTTGGAATACAGCTGGAGAGAACCGACAACACGGCCGCCTTGTTGAGAAATTCCGACCACGACCATCCACTTTCCGTCCGAGTTGATGCGGTAGTTGATGATTTGGCAACCCTGTTGCAAGGAGAGAGAAGGTGAATGGGGTTAGCAAGGGGTGACATGAGTATGATTGTAGTAGCGACCACACTACAGATACAACGTAAATAGACAACTTACACTGAGGTTAGGATTGCGCTCAAACATTTTCACGGGCATGGCCTGGCTTGCATCGAAGACATCCCAGTGGTAGACGGAAGTGTCGGTAACCAGACCAAGCGAGGTTTCAGTGATCCACTTCCAATACTGGACATCTTCGTTCATGGTGGCCGACTTGATCTTGGATTTGTTGGCCAGATCAAAGATTTGCAGTGTTCTGGACTGGGCCTTCAAGGCGATTACTTGTTTTGACCAGTGCATGATGGCGCTGTCTGCCTTGATCGGCCGTCTGATGACGTTATTTCCGTTTTTAAGATCGACGATGACGACCTCCGGCTGGGCAGCCTCGTTTTTTTTTTCTCGCACGCAAACGAAGGCATCGGATTCGAGAGTCTAAAGATCGAAGGGGGGGGGATGGGCGTCCCGGGTGAAGACGTTAGCTAAGAATTGAAGGGGAGGACATACGTGTTGTTGGCGGTGAAAGCTACTAGCAAGCAAAGACCTAGGGCTACTTACGCAAGCATTGAAAGTGACAGCAGCAGGGTCAACACCCAAGCTCGTAAGCTGCACCAGTTCAGTAAACCGGATGGGCAAAGGCGCCATGGTGGACGAGTATTGTCACGATAATTTGGAGGAGCGATGCAGATGGAAAGCGAGAAGATACCGTGGAGAGCTAGCTCCCGGAGGGGGAGGGGGGGTGAACAGGTGGCGAGATCAGGAAGAGCTAGTTAAAGACGCCCAGATCGCGGATAAGGGCAAGACGCAAATAAAGGAAATAAGAAGAAGCTGATGATTTCAGTCAGTCGCTGGCGATTAATTGATTATGAGAATTGATGAAGTCGTTAAGGTAAAGGTGGCTGTTCAATGGGCCAGCTTTTTTTTTGGGAAGGGAAGAGTGATAAAAGAGGTAGTTGTAGAGTTTAGAGTTGTTTGAAGAATGAGCGCCTAGGAAAAAGGATGGTGTATGCAGCAGCAATGTATGGATTTGTTTGGCGGCCAGGGAACTGAACCAATTGGGAGAGCTAAACGCTAAATTGGCACCAAGCCAGATAACAGCGAATAGCGGGTAAAAAGAGAGTAAAGGGAAGAGCACAGTACAGTACAGTACAGTACAGTACAGTACAGCCTTGTGATGTCAGCACTGAAGAAGAATGCCAAAATGAAGCACAAGAAACAAGAAGACGAAGATGGATAGAAAGAGGGGGAATGGGGTGGAAGGAGAGGCTGAGACGAAAAAGAATAAAAAATAAACTAAAATAAAATAAAATAAAAGATGAGGAAGCGGGAGCGAACAAGACAAGACAATATCAACAAATTCTACAATCAGCCAAAAGGAGACGAATACAAATGATGGAGGTCTTGTTGATAGCGCTTATGATAGCCTCTAGCAATAGAGGGCCAGCCAGGTCGTCGTGGCCCTATAGCTGCCCTGTAGCAGCACCTCTACAGCTCCAAGCTACCCACTATCCACTGAAGCTATGTGCATATTCCTTCTAGGGGCATCGCTCCATAATCGTCCCAGGGAGAAGCGGGACAGCGCGGCTCGCCAACCAGCTTCTTTAGCCTGTGCTGTCTACTCAAACCCTAGTCGCAATAATGCCGGGTAAACATCTGATACGGGTACGTGGCATGTAGCGAAGGGTTTGTCAAATGGCGTTCCAGTCACGTGTAAGTACGCGTGACACTGCCTCCAAGTGTTACACTAGCGTCTCTCCCTTCAATAAGATTCCGCGTACATGGATCGTTGTGCACAGCCTCCTCGTATTATCACTAGGGTTGGCCAAGGTTAGTACACAGACCCTTAACCCTCGTGACATTCCAAATCTACTGTAGCCGTTGGCAGTCAAATGAATAATCATTGCATGACCGGAAGATAGACCTGCATCACGGCATTTCTTGATGAACTGTACACAAAAAAACAATGTACTGTAGAATCTGTATCAAAATTAAAATGTTAAAAGGAGAAAGAAGAAAGCAACAAAACAACAAAACACAAGCATGCAATACACAACACACGATACGTAAACGCCTAAAAGTCACCCTTTGTACTTGTTTCCCGCAGCTTGGCATCTCTCTTCTGCTTTTCCGGCTTCGGGCTGGGGTTATTGACTTTGAGCCACTCGCCATTAAATGCATTGATTAGCCAGTTACTGAGCTTGTCATACACGATGCGGTTGGCATTGTGGAAGTAAATGCCATGGTTGCTATCGGGAAACAGATGGACGTCATAGTTCTCTACGCTTGACATGTCTAGCTTATCCAAGAGCGTCAGGGTATTTTGCATGTGAACGTTATCGTCTCCCGTGCCGTGCATGACCAAGAACCGCACACTCTCGCCTAAGGCGGTGGCATTTGTGACAGCACTGCGCTTGTATCCATCGGGATTTTCTTGGGGCGTAAGCATGTAGCGCTCGGTGTAGATGGAGTCATAGTATCTCCAGTCCGTGACTGGTGCCACAGCCATGCCGTAGCTAAATGTCCTTCCAGCATCTACCTCGAGGGTCTTGAGAGTGTTGAACCCACCAAACGACCAGCCCCATATGGCAAGACGCGAGGCATCCACGTAGGGAAGAGATGACCAATGTTGAGCAGCAGCAATCTGGTCATGGGATTCTACAACACCCAACTGGCCACGAACGACAACACGTGCCTTCCGACCAATGAATCCAGTACCGCGACCGTCGACAGTGACACATAAGTAGCCAAGAGAGGAAGCAACATACGACTGAAAGTCGACGGAGAAACGCTTGCTCACAGACTGGGAGCCTGGCCCTGAATACTGCTGAAACAAGACGGGGTACTTTTGGCTAGGATTGAAATTGGCAGGGCGACGTTCGACATAGTTCAACTCGACACCGTCCACCATGATAGTGCCGTAGACCAGAGTCGGAAGATCCGTTTTCGAAACCGCTTCAGCCAAGCCTACGTTCTCCTCAATCACGCGAGAGTAGGAGCTTGGGTTTCCCGGAGTAGATATTATTTTCTGCCATGGAATATCAGGGCCACGGTAGCTAAGAAGAGCGAAGCCAGCACCATCTGAAAAAGAAACATCATAGTAGCCCTCGGTAGACACATTTGTCAGAGGCTTCAGGTCAGAGCCATCAAGTTTAACAGAGTAGACGTGTCGTTGGATAGAAGACTCCTTGGTCGAGACAAAGTACACTAGGTTGTTCTTCAAGTCTACAGCAGAGGGGGCATTCTCGACTTCCCAGTCTCCCTTGGTCAGCATAAGGGGCTCTGGGTTATCCATTGGACTAAAGTAAGCCAGGTGGTCTCGGTTTTCGTAGATAACAGAATCAATATATCCATCGTGAGGACGGCCGTTGTTGGGGTCAGCGGGTATGAATTTGGTTTTGGTGGATATTTCAAACCATCCACCGTCAATATCCTTGACGTTGATGGTCTGAATAGCTTTTCCAGTGCGAGTCTCAACATCAATTAAGACAACACGCATGATATCGCTAACCCGATTAGTCTCTTTTACGAGAACCTTATCATCTGCCCAGAGCACGGTTGTGATCAGACGGTCGTCATTTGCGAACTCGCCCTCAGTTTCTATAGAAAAGACATCACCCTTTTCGACAGAGACTATTATACTGTGTTAAACCCCAATCCAAACCGTTTAAAAAGTGGGCGATACTCACAAAATAGCAGATCAACTACGGGGTTGTGGGCCCCAGCCTTGGGGTACTTGATCTGACGCACATCTGGATACGCCTCCTCCCCAGCCTCAGCATCGCCGTTTGGGCGAGACACGTAGTAGTCAATGGGGTATTCGGGGACGCCGGATTCATTGGTACGTAAGAAGGCAATGAATTTGCCATCATCACTCCACCATGTAGCGCTATTTCCACCAAATACCTCCTCCTCATAGACCCAATCGGGGATGCCATAAAAGTATTCCCTACCTCCATCCTTGGTGATCTGGGTAACAGCTTCCTTGTCATCAGACTCAAGGGAACGGATGTAGATATTATTGTCTCGGGTAAAGGCGATGGCGTCGCCTGTAGGACTCCACGAAGCAAGCTGGACAATGGAGGATGGCTCACCAGGAATAAGCGGCTGGACACTCTGAGACTCGACATCAAGAATCCAGTACATGGCCGAGAACGAGCGACGCCAGTTCCTCTCAACATTGCTTGCAATCAATACCTTAGTAAGAGCAGTGTTGGGGTAAGTCTCTTGCGGGGTGATGTCTGTGTCTTTGTAAGATAGCTTGGACTTTTGAATCAAGGTACGTGATGAGCCAGTTTTCTTCCCCGTGATTTGTGAATCGATAGAACGTACGTCCTCGACCACTAGAAAGTCTTTTCCCTCCGCATCACGTTTCATCAAGAGACCGTCCTCGCCACCAGGGCCGGTGATCCAACTAATATCATGTGAGTTGGCGCGCCATTGGCCTTGGAGTACGGAGTCTAGTGTGACAGGATTCCCCACAAGATGTCTCTGCGGGGAAGTTGAGCTTGATGAGCCTGAACTTAGGAAATAGAGCATTGTAATCACCCACAAGGCGGTCAAAATGCAAAAGCCAACTATTCCATACTTGCGCAGGCTGCGGTCCATACCACGCTGTACATATGGCAGCATAAGCTCCCCCTCATCATCATGATTGGAAGATGGCAGGAAGCGCGCCGTTTCGAGATCCGTGCTGCCAACAAACGGAGATTTCTCGGCGTGATGACGACCGGAAGTTTGGAACTGTATCCGAGCGGCCTTGAGGTTGTTTTGGTCGTCAATATGGTCAAAGACAAGGCTAGTAGTTGAGGCTGAGGAGAGCGAGTCACGCGGACCGTGGTCGTAGTCGTCGTCGGTGAAGGAGGCCATGTTGCTGAAGCGCTGGATAAGTGGATATCCAGAGAGACTGAAGGGCAGTGAAAATCAAGACAGTCACGGCGGTGAGGGAAACGGAGAAACGGCCTTTTTGGTATCGAATTTGCGCGATAACACTTGAAGATGTGGATGTGAGACAAAGCGTCTGTATGCTGCACTGCAACAAACTTAGAATATACAAGAAAGAACAAAAAAAAGGGGGGGGGTGCAGGAGCTGACGCAGCTCGCAGAACAAGCTGGAGCAGTTGCAGTAGAGCTGCCCAGGGAAATTCAGAAACCTCGATGTCGTTTTTGGGCTGTAGCTGATATGTGCGTTGATTCAAACTAATCGAGGGAGGCTTCGGGGTTGGTTGGGATCATTAACATTAAAGTCGTTGTCAAAATATTATGACGCAAAAAAAAGAGGATGAGTCAGCAAAAAGGAACGTAAACCCTAATTGAGGTCAAGCCCTAAGCTCCAACTTCATAGGGACGCCTGACCAACATCAAATTCCCGCACTCCGCCTCTCATCCTTATCTCAAATCTCCCCCCTTTGCCTGCTCCACCACCACTCTTCGATAATGCACACACCTCCGCAAATCCACCACCTATATTGCTCGTACCAGCCCGCGGACAGTTGATAGCATTTGCACTACGATCCTTCGCTTCCTCGACACAGCGCACTACAGAGTCGCTGCGTCATACATCATAGACGTGGACCCGCGCAGTTCTTTATCTATCACGCGTTTGAAAGCTATTTCCATCCTGGCGGCCATGCTTAGATTTCGTACGGTTAAGCCATAGACAGTACCCGGAGCATGCGCCACGAGACAGCCACCATGCGACAACTGGGAAAAACTAGGATTCCCAGACATGAAGAGTGATTGGTTGTGTAGCAAGCCTTTTTTTTGTCTTATGTCAGGGTGTAAGTATGCACGCCAACTGGGGTTTCAAATATTTGTTATCAGTCTGTTAGTTTGGATAAAACATTGGACAGCTGAGGTTCTGCTTGACGTAGTGATGGGTGGTTTGGGTAAGACAGACCCAAAGCTGTGGCTAGCATCGGCTATGGCTGGGGTCTTGTAATAAGCACGCGAATTATTAATGTGTGTGTATGTGTGTGTCCTGCTTCTAATATGGTTCTTTCTCGCAGGGAAGGTTTCTCTTAAAATATTGCATCCTCTTCTGGCTCGTGCGTGTGTGTGTGTGTGTGTGTGTGTGTGTGTGTGTGTGTGTGTGTGTGTGTGTGTGTGTGGGTGTGGTTTGTCATAAACACTGTGAGCGCGGGGCGTTTCTTACTACTACTATGTGGGATTACAGGCTGGCTGATGGTTCAAGGTGTCCACAACTAAACCTGCACACAAATGGACTACAACAAACCAAAAGAAAGGCCACCAATAAAAAAAAAGAAAAAGAAAAAACCCCAGAAAGGTTTCATTGGGCTGCCCATTGTGTGCATGTGCTGGATACAAGAACAATCATTTAACCATCACAAGTAAACGTAACCAAGGGTAATTCTTCCTGGAGCTTTGTCTTGATTCTCAATCTACTTTTTTCTTGTTTATCTTTCCCCCTAGGGCTCTTCATCTGATCTATAGCCAGTCGCTCTCCTTCTCCAATTGGTTTTCATCCTTTCTCCAGTATTCCTCCGTCCCCAAGGAAAGGAGAGAAAAGATAACAAACAGAGCCAGACCAAGCCAAGCCAAGCCAAGCCACTTTGACTCTCTTCTCCTTTCAGTCTCGCTTGTTGGTTGGGAGCTTGAGCGTTGCACCTGTGAAATCACGTCTCAAATTCTATTTGTGGGCTCAGCATTAGCGGGGGAGAACAGACCCTGCCTTTCTCATTTCCTGCTGTCTCCCCTCATCCCCCATCCCCTCATCCCCTCATCCCCCATCCCCTCCTAGCTTGGCTCGAGGCGGCTTTTGTAAATGGCAGAATGCCTAATACAGGAAAACCTAGTCTCGCGTGCCACGAGTGCCGGCGACGAAGAGTAAAGGTAAATATTTAGGACTCTCTCTCTCTCCTTCCTTTTCCTGTCGGCCAATTTAACGAGTAACTGCCGATTTGATTAGCCTGTTTTGTTTGATAAACTCGACTCGAGTTCCAGCTTCTAGGCTTCTAGAATTGTCACACAACAAACGATGGAAATGAAAAAAAAGGCAAGATCGAAAGCGGCAGTTACCCCCTCCAAGCAATGTGACTAGTTCTCGTACGTCTTGACTACATGTCATGTCACCACATATGACGTATCCGACCAATAAGATCAGGTAGACTCACAGCACGAGGCCAAGGACTGCGTAAATAGATGTCAAGTGACATCAAGCTGGTCGTGCTGGCCGTTTCCCGACCGACCTTCAACCTGCTAACCACCAAGCTATTTATCAGTGTGATCTTGGGCGACCAGGGTGTATCCGATGCTCCAAACATGATCTTGTCTGTCCTGGATATAGAGACGAAACAGATCTTCGCTTTCGCCATAGCAACTCAAATACAATCAGGCTCAAGGCCTCAGCCAGCAGTGCCCGAAGACGGCGGGGAGGGGCATCAAAGGCAGCCACAGAAGGAAGGACTAAGGACGGGGTGTCGGGCCAGAAGGATAGGAAGACTACAGAACAATCTGTGCACAGTGTATCCAGTACAGCCGGAGGATCTGTGTGCGAAAAGGGAAAGTCCCTTTGTACGGTGGTTTCAACCACTTCATCCTCCGCTTCTTTGTTGTCATCTGATTCTTCTGGGTTCCTTCCATCGTCATCATATCCTGTCTCTGAGGATCTGAGATTTCAAGCTATCAAGTCAACGTCAATCAAATGTCTCTTGGGTCTTGCTCAAGCATGGCATTCACACTCACACCGGGTTGTGATTGATTGCTATCCATGGGTTTCAGCTTTGGAGCCCTTGATGAACAATGTGCGGCACGATAGCCCGTTATCTCTTTCAACAATGATGCTGGCCCGGGCATATCTAGTCAACCGCAAGATGTTGCAGCCATCAAAAAATGAAGAAATTCGCCTTCGTGGTCTGTGTCTTGCCTCGGTTCGAAATGCTCTTGCACAGCCTGAAGTAGCTGTCAAAGACTCCACTATCATAGCAGTGTGGCTGATGGGAACGTATGAGGTTCTTCAGGGCACTATAAAGTGGCCGCCGGACGAGAACACGAGCTGGTCCATCCAGCAAACGGGGCTTGTAGCGCTCATTACAGCACGTGGAATCGATCAGTTCAGAACAGCCCAAGGGCGACAGATTTTCTGGCTTTGCGTTGAGTCTGTCCAGATATACCATAACGCTACATCACAGCCCTGCTCATCTTCGTTGCTGGTATGGCTTCACCGGCTGAAGAGATGGAAATTGAACAAGTCCGATAACGTAGCTCTTACAGGTGCGTTTCTCAGTGCACGCGTGAGCGAACTGTACCCTCGGATGTTGGAGGTCATATTTAGCGACGACCCCGACTTTGCGGCAGCTGCAATACCCTCTTTAGCTTCGGAAACGGATGCCATTGAAGAGGATTACATTGCATGTGCTAAACTAGCCATGGACCCAGAGCTCCCTCCTAGGGCACGAGCACAGTACAAACTGCCGGTATGCCGGATGAAACTACACAACTTTCTGGTATATTGCATCAACCTCGCACTTCAAGCCACTGATTTCTCAAAATCGCTGCCGGAACAAGAACTCCGATCACGGCGCCACAGGTCGATGATGTTGATTCAGGATATTGCCGAGAAGATGCTTGAAACAGCGCCTCCAACAGCCATGTATCAGGATTCCAAACAAGCCTTGGGACGTGAGTGGACTAAGACAATGGCTATGATGTATCCGTTTGCTAGTATCTGTCATATGAAAACACCGCGACTTGAGCAAAGGATCCGAGCCCGAGATGTGCTCAAGTTTATAGGACAAAAATGCGGGATTCTGCAGGCTTTGAGGCCTTCGATGGGGACTCGAATGCCAGAGCGGGCAAGTCAGGGGATGCCGAATGAGACAGTTGTAGGAGAGGAAGGAATTCAGTTAAAGTGATGGTAACTCCAATACCAAGACAAGACCTTGTAACTGATAGGAGTCTGTATCCTCCTACATATTTCCAGCATGCTCGTATCCAGTCTAGATGACAATTATGTTGCCAAGCAAAGAAACTAGAAACTCCAAGGCTATTTGGTACAGAGTCTTGAGTTTAGTGAAGAGAAGGGTTGAACTGAGTAGCCTCGATTTTATTTTTATTTTTATTTTTTGTTTTATTTATTTTATTTTATCAAAATCCATTCTTATTTTCAGGTTTTTTTTTTTTTTCATTCCTCTCGTTTTGATCGTTATTATCATCCTAGTCTCCTGATTACTGATTTCCTCACTCCCTAGTCCCAACGCATCCTGGCATCATGGACTTTTCGCCCTTCCTTTTCGTGGTTATGAAGCATTGGCCCTTCTATCTCGGGCTAGTCTCCGACCACCCCCCGAGGGGCTTGAGACAATGCGTGGTATGGTATGGTATGGTATCTTGTCAATCCTCGATCCTCAATGAATCATGGCCGCTTGGTGCTAGAGCCTGGTCCTCGTGGAAAGTTTCCCAACTTTCGCTAATCAATGCGGACAATGTGGAGGAGGGTTTTTCTTATTTTCCTCCATCTTTTTATAGAAGCTAGATGATAAATGGTCGGACCTACGAGCTATGTGTGCCCTTTATAGCTTTGTCGCGAGATCTGTGTCCTAAGCACTAAACAGATATCAAGAAAAAGAAAAGCAAAGTAAAAGGCAAGTAAAGATAAACAAACCCCTTCCCTTTGTGTCACGCATCAAGATCGATCTACTTGGATTCTGGGCCTTTACCCATATTTCGCTCTTCCTGGCCGCGGAGGGGGGGGAAGGAGGGTGGGCTAGGAGATAAGACGCGAACGAGAGCGGCAAGTCATACTGTCCACACCTTGCTTGGCTGACGACTGTGTGGGTTGACGCTCTCGTCGTAAGTTCATGTCCTTTTGTTCTTCTTCTCTCCATCATATCCCAATCTATAACAGCATTTACGGCGGCTTTGTCCACTGAGGGATTTATAGACCTCACCCATACCTCTATGACCCGATTTATGTTTGGTTAATAGTGCTATCCTGGTCCTTTGGCCCTTTGTTTCATCAGTCTTGTGGTTCTGTTTGTTTGTTTGTTTGCGCCTTCATTTTGCGTGCGAGCCTTCAGAGCGATATCATTCCATACAAATCTGAATCGTCTTTTTAACTTAAGCTTCCCGGTAATCTTAAACCACAAGTGAGAACAAGGGCAAGAAGGGGCTGTTTGTGTTTGGGCAAGGGGCTCAAGAGCACTAGGAAGAGGGGAGGGGGACGAGGGGAAGGGGAAGAGGAAGAGGAAGAGGAAGAGGAAGGCGAGGAACATCGAAGCCTAGTGAGCTTCTAGTGTTACAACATCAGCAACAGTCTCCTCCCTTCGAGTCCTTACTTCCAGAGGGACACCCATAAAGTGACCAGCAATGCAAGCCAAGCCAAGCCAAGCCAGGCCAGGCCAAGCCAGGCCAGGCCAAGCCAAGCTAAGCCAAAGTTTTATGTAAGTTCCTCCTCTTGCCTGTTGCCGCTGCTACTCATGGTTGATAATGCCATATGGCTGACTTATCCATCCAAAATGAGGGTGGAACCACCATATGGCTCAAGCGTACTAGACACTAGAAGGGATGGTCGCTGCAGACTTATACATGCAAGCAAGGTGGCAAAAGAAAATATCACAAGGCCCTGAGCTTTGAATCAAACCCCTCCCCCCCCTCCCCCATCCCGAATTGTACGAGTGATGCTGGTAGCCATTACGCACATGCATCATATCATCATTCACATAACGCTACTAATTTAGATTGGGGGCTACGCTGCTACTTGCGATGGATGGAATGCTCTATCAAAGTCATACTGATTGATCTCTGCTGTGGCTGTCTTCTGCGTCGAGCTTCCTTCGCCATCTCTATCATTGCTCGTTGAAAGTCATTCAAGGGTTGAGGTATGGAGGCAAGAGGATGTGCGGTAGACCACTTACATCGTGCGCCATGCCCACAAGGCTACTACTAGCTAGTACTGCCGTGCGTAGGAGGCGTCGCCCAGACACCTGTTATTGCGAGTCTCTCATCTTTGCCAGGAATCAGTTCTAACACTGCTTTTCTCGTGGTTCTCGCCGCTCGTCAATCGTGGGCTACGACACTGTAAGTGCCGACTAGGGGCTTTGAAGAAACCTCAGGGATAGACCGATTATTATTGAGGGGATTCTTTTTTTTTTTTTTCCTTTTTTTTTCCCCCTTCCTTTTCTTTCTGAGCTTTAAGATAGGGACGCTGACTGAGCCGGGTATTCCGAGGAAAGGGATAACGAAGAGGAAGAGAAGAGGGATTAGGAAAGGGGAACACGCTCATTGTCATTTATGCTCAGGTTTTCTCCTTCTGCTATACATCCTCCTACGATCCATGATCAAGGATCTAGTCCCTGTTCTTTGTTAAAACATGTAAATGCAACTAAAAAAAGGGCTATGCACTATGAGGTTTTCCCTCTCCTATTTCACCCTCCATCGTTGTTCCTTTAAAGATCGCCAAAGGGCCAGTGCCAAATACCGATCCATAAACGTAGAAACCCCGACCTAAGCCTGGACCAGTCTCGTTGCTGTTGGTTCAAAGGCTATGTAGAAAGCTCAAGCTCGGGGACATGGAGATTACAGAAATAACCCGGCCATGGCAAGAAGCATGGTAGCATCCTACACACACACGGACACAGACACACACATATACACACATATACACACATATAAACACACACACACACACACACACACCCCGCTATCCTGATAGTCCCTACCTACCCTTGTTTGGAAAAAGGGAGTTAGTGAAGAGAAAACAGCGTGCTACCCATGTCCATGCACGCGCCATGGTATCTTCAAGAATTTACATCAGGTCGCTGTTTATGCTGAATGACGGCTTCGTCTCTAGTTCCTACATGGAAACTAGACAGAGGGGTATGAGGAAAGGAAGGCCTATAGCTCTGGCCCCGTGCTATTGGCTTGATTAACATGAGGCAAGGACCGGCCGTGACGAACCTCGCTGGTTTTGTATAAGAACCCAGCAGGACTTCACTTCGCATCCATCTACTTCCCCATCTTCTTCTTACCCATCGCAAGCTTATCCAGCATTTCTGGCTGTGTCTCTCCTTTTTCCTTTCTACTTGTTCAGCCCTGGTTTGCCTGTTACAGCCCCTTACAAGTTGTTGGCAACAGTCCCTTCACACTCCCTTTGATCGTTGATCTCGGTCCTCTACGTTTGAAACGTCATAAACTACACTCTTTAAGAACTCTAATCTACGAACCACACTTTCATCCACTATCGCCATGCTTTCAAAGAGCATCTTTGCCAGTGTTCTGGCTGCTGCCAGTTCTTTTGTGCCTGCCGCCGCTGCTCCTAGTACCAACCAGCACACTGCAGCTAATGTCGCTAGAGGGGATGTACCTGAACTGTCCAATGGCTTCATGAACTTGGTTTACTACACTGATTGGTGAGATAGATGTCTTTTCTACCCTTACCTACATTCTTGCCATTATCACACCGCTAACTCTTCTCTTCCTTAGGTCCATCGGCGACCGCAAATTCAAAGCTTCTCAGATGACTGCTGACAAGCTCACTCACGTCAACTTTGCTTTCCTTCAGCCCTTGCAAAACGGGTCAGTTGTCGCTGGCAATTTGAAGAATGACGTCCAGGAGCCCTTGATCGAGGGAGAGACCCAGCCTTACACCTACGAGGAGAATGGCGTCACCAAGTACAACGCCCTTGGCTGTGTCAAAGATCTGTTCATGCTCAAGCAGAAGAACCGTCAGCTCAAGACCCTTATCTCCATTGGTGGTTGGTCATGGTCTGAAAACTTTACTGATATCGCTGCTGACGAAGCTAAGATTGACATTTTTGCTCGGGACTCGGTCAAGTACATGGCCGACTGGGGCTTCGATGGTGTTGACATTGATTGGGAGTATCCCAAAAGCAAGGAGGAAGGCGCAAGCTACATTACTCTGCTCAAGCGCGTCCGTAAGGAGCTGGACGACTACGCCGAGAAGGTTACTCCTGGCTACCACTACCTGCTGACTATCGCTGCTCCTGCCGGTCCCAGCAATTACCAGCAGCTTGACATGAAGGGTCTGGGAGAGGTTCTCGACTATGTTAACTTGATGGCCTACGACTACGCTGGGTCATGGAGCACGAACTCGGGCTACCTGGCTAACGTTTACCCTTCCAAGTCTACACCTGCTGCCACTGATGTCAACACTGAAGCTGCTGTCAATGCCTACCTTGACGGTGGTGTCCCAGCCCACAAGATGATTTTGGGTATGCCCATCTACGGCCGTAGCTTTGAGAAGACCGATGGCATTGGTATGCCCTTTGATGGTGTTGGTGAAGGTACCTGGGAGCCTGGTGCATACGACTACAAGGTCCTTCCTCTTGAGGGCGCCGAGGAGAGATTCGACGAAGAGACTCTAGGCCAGTACTCTTACGATCCCGTCAAGAAGCAGCTAATCTCCTACGACACCCCCCAGGCTGTGACGAAGAAGGTCGAGTACCTCCGCAACAAGGGCCTAGGTGGTTCCATGTTCTGGGAGGCCAGTGCCGACAAGATTGGCGAGGCGTCGCTGATTGCTACCTCCTACAACACGCTGGAGAGGATGGGTAGCCCATCGTGCTCGGACAACCAGTTGCATTACCCTAACAGCATGTATAGCAACATTGCTACCGGTATCATGGCCTAAGAGGCTAAGAACCTCACTTTTTAATGTCTTCTTCTTTCCATTCTTGCACCTGTGGTGTATTATATGATGATATATGGCTTAGTAAAGCCTCATTTTATGTTTCTTATTGGGCTTCCTCCATAGCTGCATCTCTGCATAGTTTAGCTCATTTTATTTTATTTTCAATATTTACTTGCACGACGATATCAAGCCCAGATCTGCACTATAACTGATTAAAATTGCATAGATATGATCTGATACCAGGGCCTTTGAGGCGTTTCAGAAAAGCGTCCATTCCCACCTAAATTAAACTTGTCTCATTCATTATATTGCCGACGTCAAGGGAGTGGAGCTTCGCTTCTCGAGTACATGATGTTTCTATTAATAGAAACACATATACACACATGTGTATTACCCGAATATTAACCGAACCATATGGGAGAAGGTTGGCTAGATGCCATCACAACGCCCAGCCGTATCATTTGCTAGCAAGCAAGGTGGCTCCTTTTGCTCTGCATTTCGAAGGATAACTCTGTCTATGCATCTGCACATGCAATACTGTCTCTTGAACAACATCTACGTAGTATAGCTTCGTATAATGGCCAACCCAGTCTTCCTTTTTCGCACCCTCTGGGCCGATCCGCGTCCATTTCTACCCACGCTCCTCATCGGCGGCTTTCTCCTAGGCGGGTATTATTGCATTGTGGACCTGCAGCAGCGCCGGGGTTACTTTGACCTTCAAGGAAATATTAGCTCGAGGGGCATTCTACACGACGGCGTACCCCTCACTCGCGAATTTACTGGCATTCCCGATATTGACGACATCATTCAGCAAGTGGTTGTGTCTTCATGGCCGCTGGCCAGCTGTGAAATGCCTGCCCTGACGCTCTTTGGGCTCTATTATCTGGGCCAGCTGATGGCACTGCACTCTGTCGTGACCATTAGTGGCCTAAGGGCAGGCAATGTACAGACGATCATGGCACTGTAAGTCACTTCTTTGTGTCTTGTCTCGGCAGGCAGTGTTTGCTAACTATGTGCAGGACGGCCTTTTGGGGCATCTTTTACCAATGCATACCATGGGGCATTCTCATGCCCGTATACTGGATCTCATTCCTTTGGATCTCGCCCACAGCTACAGCCAAAGGTCTGGTTGAAAAAGTCCAGACCTCCTACATCAACATTGCTGCTGCCATGGCCGTGCCATACTCCGTAATTGGTGGCTTCATTGTCCCATCTGCCCTCGTTACCCTTCCCACCTCCATCATGCCTAGCCATAGTCTGAAGCAGCTCCTAGTTGCTGTGTGGCATCTATACCCGGTCTATATTAGCACGTTGCAGTTCGCACTGACAGAGCTGTTCAAACTCTTGTTCCACGTGCCTACAGCGGAAAAGCAGAGTGCTGAACAGAGATTGATAGCACAAAAGAGGATGTATACGCTGTTGGCCAACATCGCGAGCCTTGTTCATTTGGGCGTTCTTTGGTTTGTTCTGTCTCCTTCTCTCGTATCTCGTCTTGGATTTAGCACGGACTCTCCATGGACCAAGCTTTCTTTCCGCCAAGTCTTTGTTCCTCAGTATGCTGCTAGTCAGACCCCTTTCACGTCAGTAACTGAAGGTACCTTGGCGCAGCTACAGTACGATCTTTTATTTGCTACAGGAAGCTCTATAGCCTTTGCTCTGTATCGAGATGGCTTCCAGCCTGGGCGGACTTTGATTATGCTTCAACGGATAACCTTGTATGGCCCAGCTGGCGCTGTGCTCATGTGGGAGAAGGAACAGGATGAGATTGTGCTACGGGCGGCGATGCAGATTGAAAAGGCGGACAAAGAGCACAGCGAGTAGATAGGCGGACAGAATGACGAACAAGAACAAGCAACGATGGCACTGATCCATGTAATACAAATAAGCTTGTTTAGTTTCATATCTTTGTTTTCCTTGCGCTTCCCTTATATTCTCTTTGACGTTTGAGCCACAATCTAACACTAACCCTTTTTTGTTCTTTGTCTTTCAAGCGCCAGTGTTTTGTATTGTCCAAGTATCTAGTTGCTTCGAAATGGGGTCGTCTTTGTCCGCTCTTTTCTCAGTATCTTTGTGCAGATCTAGTGAATTTGACACAATGACTGCTAGGGACTCAAGTAGTGCAAACGTAGCGAGAAGACATAGGCTGTACATGTAACTACGAGACAAAGAATCCCAAGGTCAACTCTTTGAAGGGCAGTTTGCGTGCATGAGTTGAAAGGTAGTAGTCGGTTCTTGGCCAGCCTCCAGGTTTTATATAAACAAGATATTCTGTCCTCGATTTGGCGACTCCATTTGTGTATCACTCACCACTATTCGAACGTAGAGACCGCCATATTCTCTTCTTTTCACTCATCTCTACTTCCATCTTATCGATGTCCTGGAGTCGTGTTTATCGGTACGTTTCATCATCCGCCCTTTGTTGACTAACGTTATCTAGGCTTGCGTTTACTCCAAGTTCGTTGTCCAGTACTAGGCTACAGGTGAGTCCTCCCTTCGTCCTTGCAGCTAACTGGTTAACTATATACAGGTGAATGGAAGTTTGCTACATACAAGGTTCTCGCCCTATTAGTAAGCTTTGAAATGCCCCCGTTTCCTCTGCTTTCTTCCAGTGCCTGTGGTAAAGATTTACAAGCATGTCTCTGGAGACGATCCGTCGACCTTCTTGTCACTGACAAGACTTCAAGTAAGTAGTCCTGTACCCCCTCGCTTTTAACACTCTCTAGATACTTGGCAATGAGCGCCCCAAGACTTATTCACACTTTCAAGTGCTGCCTCTAGGTAAGTGGCTCCCACCCACACTTCTACTAACGTGTTGTAGGGCGTCTCAATCATGTGTGCATGATTATGGGTATGAGAGTCTGTTCAACGCGGCTAAGCCCTGTTTCCTGTTGGTGAGTGTACCCTCCCTGATACGTGTGCACACTGAAGAAATCTAGGACCCCGACATATTCCTCTGGCCATGTCCACTGCGTGGCTGTATCCATAAATCCCACACCCAATCCAGTCCGTTGTTACCCGGCGTCTGGTAAGTATGAGTCCTGCTATTCAAGCCGTCTTCACTCGCTAACGGCAGTAGACAATCCATTCATCATCTGCCGGCTCGTCATACTGTCTATGTGTCTTCCCCCCCATTCTGTCCTGTTCTTCTCATACCTTGTGTGAACCAAGCACGGCGTCTCTATTACGATTGGTCATCACGTGATGGCAAGTGGAAAGCAACTACCTGCTCAGGCGATGATGTTGTTGTGGTGACAAATATAGGAAGGTATGATTGTGGCGTTTGCGTTGAACAAACCGATAAAGCCACGATGGTGCCACTTGACTACCTATTCTCCGGAGGGAAGGAGCTTCTTTCTAAAAGGTAGTTACCAATAGATAGTACGCCTCTATAAAAGCCGGAGCTCCCACTCTAAGCCGCCGTTTTGATCTTTGTCCATCTTCACCCTTCTTGCGATCCGATTCACCGATTTGATATATTGTACCAAACTTCGCCAAAATGCCCGTGGATTTTGCGTTTTTCTTCCTCGTTTTTACCGTGACGTACAGGTCGTATCATTGGCTGACGACCTCGCCCATAGCCTCCGAGGGTCATTGAATGACTCTATAAACAGGCCACATCTACTAGGTACATGGCATTCCCGTGTTCATCCCGCAAGATTACTAATACTCAGTGTAATCTAGGAAGGTCTCTTTATGGTGCCACCGTCACTATCAACCTCCTCGAGGAGCTTCTTGGCTCTGGTTATCCACGAAGCTGCAATTCCCTGCACGCAACCAATTCGCATATCAAACCTCACGAACCTCCTTCTCACGACTGACTGCATCGTTATGGATACGTATATTCTTCAAAATACAATGACTTGAATCACCCGGCATTCGCCCGTTACAAAATGTATGCAAGGCGCAGAGTATAATCTCAATTTATGTATGTGTATGTGCTAGTCGACCTTTGGAATATTCCGACTAAATGAATGTAAGAGAATAACTAGAGCATCAAGTTGTAGACAGAGCAAGAAAAAGAAAGCAACAGTATGTGCAAAGATATTGACACGAAAAGCCTAAGCTCTAGCCCCTTGCATATGCTGGGGTGGTGGTCGGAGAGCACAGGACCGTCGTGGTCAGTGTAGTTACAGTAGTGGTCTCGATCTCGCGACAATCAGTGGTGATAATTGATGTGGGTGTCTTGACCGTGGTCCAGAGGTCCTGGGTTACAGTGACGACGGCAGCCGTGTGAGTAACCGACCGTGTATAGTTTCCAGCAGAAGTCACCGTAACAAAGGTGGTCGGAGCATCGGTATTCGCAATCTCGACCGAAGCAGGAGGGGGAGAAGAAGAATGATTGGGGCTTGAGGGTGCAGGGCTATTGGTTTCCGGGCTGGAAGGCTCAGGGTCACTGTAATCGGTAGTACTAGGCCCAGGAGCGCTGGAACTAGTAGGCGCAGATGCGACTGTGTTTGCACAGAGAGCAGACTCAGCAGCAGCATCATAGAGAGCGCCGCGGTCAGGAAGCATGGGCGTCTCGTTGGCACCAGTCAGATCCAGAGGGTTCACAACATTTCCAGCAGCATTGCCCTTGCCTAGGCCACAGGCACACATCTCAAAGTGGTCCTGAGGAACAACCAGGCTCTTCTGAAGCTCCAGAGGGGCAGTGATAAAAGTAGCAGTGCCACCCATGTGCACATGCCACTCCATATGGCAGTGGAAAATCCAGGCTCCAGGACGGCTGGCTAGATACCGTAGAACTACATAAGAGTTGCCGTTGACCATGACGGTGTCACGGAACAGAGGCGATGCGGGCACATTCGGCAGGTCGCCATTGAAGAGGCCGGCGCCGTAGTCGCCTCTAGCTACGACCTGGAAATGGTGGCCATGCAAATGGAATGGGTGGCCAGCAGGAGTCCGGTTGTTAAGGACAATCTGGACTACAGCCATCTTATCAGTGATCACGGTGTTGGTGTCGCCGTAGACAACGGGGTTGGTAGCATGGTCACCAACGGTCAACGCAGTGTACAATGTAGGGACCTTTTGGTCGATGTATATTTCACCATTGAGATAGGCACTAGATATTACCGGGGTCAGCACAATAGCTTGTCTAATTAGAGGCCCAGAGCTACTTACCGAGGAACGCCTTGTGTATCCAGAGAGAAGGTAAAATTCTTTTCAAACCCAACAGTGTAGTCGTGGACAGGCTCGAGGTCATAGGGCTAGTGTAACAAGTCAGTTTGGGGTTGCATATAACTCATGTGATAGTGTACCCCCAGTACGAGACTTACACTAAGCGTTGCCTCATCCAGCACATCAATAGGAGAGTGCACAACAAGGGGAGCCGGCTGAGCGTTGGCAGCACCATATTGAAGCAAGCCCGTGGTGTTGACGGGGAATCCTAGCTGGGGCTGGCGGAAGTTGGGGTTCATATCCAGCATGACGAGGTATGGGTAGTTTGCGTTGGCGTCAGGCTTGGCCTCAAGAATGACGCTATAGCGCTGTCCGGCACCGACAAACAAACGGTTGGCAGTAGAGGCAACCACGGGGATACCGTCAGTTTCGATAACAGTCATGGGATGGTCACCAAACTGGATGATAGCACTAGCGAGAGCAGAGTAATTAATGATACGGAAGCGGTATCTCTTGCCGGGAGTCATGGCAAAAGCGGAATCTTGTCGCTCATTGACCAGAGCAGAGTCGGCAACGGGCGGGCGGAGGTTGGTGTTGGTAGTGCTTAGCAGCTCCGAGAGGAGCGTGGGCACTTCATCGTTGTACCAATCTAAGAGACACGGGGTGTTGGTTAGTAGTGGGGTTATCATTGTGGCTATGTACCACAGAAACACCGTTTTTTGTCTAGCTACCGTGGCTGTAGCGAAGCTTACCTGACACGCTCATGATGTATTCCTCGTCATATTCGTCCTTGTGGGGATCCCGAGGATCGTGAATGATAAGGGGTCCCCGCAGGCCATCGGCATATTGGCCACCCTCATGAGAGTGCCACCAGTAGGTGCCAGCCTGTTCCAGATCAAATTCGTAGGTGAAGTTCTGTCCAGGCGGAATAGCACACTGGCTGACGGCCGCCGCGCCGTCCATATGAGGAGTATCAGTCATGTATAGACCGTGCCAGTGAAGACTGGTGGTTTCATTTCCCAAGCCGTTGTGCACATTGACAACGATGTGATCGCCAATCTCGCCCTCAATAGAAGGATTAGGCCACTGGTTGTTGATGCCTACAGAGAGGTTGTGTTAATAGCATATAGCTGAGAGCAATACGTGCTCTGGATAGGGATCCAACTCACCCACAACCGGACGACTGAAACCGTTGGGAGCGCGATTGACCCAAGTAACATCCCAGTTATAGGTTCTGACTGCTGCCATAGCCGTGGAAGCCAAGGCAGCCAGAGGAAGCGAAGAACGCATGGTAAAAGTGTGAGAAGCGCAATGGGTGAACTGAAATTAAGGTCATAGAGCGAATAGAGTGGAAGGAGAAGAATAAGAACGCAATATAAGATATACTAGAGACATGAAGGATATAGACAAACAATGCAAAAGGTCAAAACGAGTGTCAGAAGAAGGAAAAGGAGAATATGATTAAAGACAAGAGGCCGATCTCGCAGAGGCACTGATGACCAACGTCCTACTTGTCGAGATCAACAGAGTTGCAGCAAGCCCCTTCTTATACGCTTTTGTCCGCTCACTTGAGGACTTGTACTTGTCCGGCAGCGTTTTGTCGGGTGCCTGCCAACTCCCTCCCTGGACATCGTATTCTTCTAAGCCCCCCCTCCCCCCTGCGCCAACAATAGACATTGCTTCACGTCCCTCTTCTCACTAGAGATTCAAATCCAACGAACTTTGGTTGCAACGAGATAGAGAAGAAAGACTGACTTCCTACAACGACGCCTTCTTTGTTCTTGCTGGGGGGGTAGGCAGGGGAAGCATCCCTTGATTTTGTTATTCCTCCTTTTCAGCAATCGACCTTGACAACAAGCTACTGTGCCGTGTCTCATCCCCGAATTCGAAGAAAAGAGAAACATGGGAGGTAGCTTCTCTGCCTTCGGGCTAGAACGCCATTGCCCCCTTCGGTGTCGTATTCATGGTATATTGCAAAGATTAGCCACAGAGAACCACCCTCGAGATGTATGCATGCAGATACCTACATACGGGGATGGGAAACGACGAGTTTTGGCTTGTGCTTGCATTCTGTGTGACATAAGTCCGCCTTTTCACACCATTTTTTTCATTCAACGGGACGAATATCTCGCAAGC
This sequence comes from Ceratocystis albifundus, assembly GCA_002742255.2. Taxonomy (NCBI): domain Eukaryota; kingdom Fungi; phylum Ascomycota; class Sordariomycetes; order Microascales; family Ceratocystidaceae; genus Ceratocystis; species Ceratocystis albifundus. The sequence continues at coordinate 2,483,568 of MAOA02000035.1, read as the reverse complement.
GAACTAAGCGATGTGGGCGCCTTGCTTCTAGTGATACCGCTTCATAGCCGGTCGTTTTATAGGTATCATTCTAGACAGAAAGGCTTGGAAAGCATGGACTGACATGATATGCAGAGCTGCTGCGCTTGTCGTTGAAGCAAGCTTAAGAAACGAGTCTAACCTATCCTTGCTTACGGACAATAAAAACTCTTTTCTTTTTTTTTTGCCAGGGGCCATGCATTTTGGGGGTGTTTGTGCAAGCTTTTATGGTCCTAAGTCTTTATGTACATCAATGGATACACATAGAACGCCCCCTGCCCTCCCTGCATGAGTCCACTTCTGCAGCTACCTTCAGATGTCATGGCCTTTCTGTCTTTGTTGCTGGCCTGTAACTCTATGATATCAAGGCGCTAACCAGGCGAGCATAGAAAAAGCAAGGAACGCAGATTGAACGGACGCAGAGGAAAGGCTTTTATGGAAACGATTGGCAGTGCAAGATGAATGTTCATCCAGCAGACAGAGATACATACACACGTCTTATGGCGAATCTCGTATACAGCTGCATTGAGTGTTTTAATTTTCGAGGGGCGTATTGCGTCTGCTATGCATCCAAGCCCGCCGATGGCCAGACTGCCTCCAAGAGACTCTTTAGTGAGTTTTATCTCGATTTTGCCACGGCATTTTGATTGTTTGCCTTCTTTCTGTTCCCATTGGCATCGTGGCTGGACCTTTCACCAGATTATCGTCATATATTTTTTTATTTTTATTTTTATTTATTTTCTTATTTATTTATTTATTTATTTATTTATTCATTTATTGACAAGACTCGGCATCCTTCTTGTGCGACGCTTGCTCCTTCCTTCCTTGACCTTATGCTCCTTCCCCCCCTCAGCTCAACTCAACGTCAGAGCATCAAACATTGGCTTCTCCTCTGATATATCTCTGGAATTTTAGTCAAAATGTCCCTTATTCTTCATTTTTTGGCGCTTCATAGGGCTTCTAAGACGCAGCGTGCAAGCCGGGGGCTGATTTTTTGGCTGAATCCCGCCTGTAAAGGTGATATCAGCAAGGTGCGGCCCGATGGCACAAGACACTCGAGGAGGGGGAGTATATTTACTGCGCTGTTCTATTACTGTCTTCAGCCTAAAATCTTAGTCCGAAGACAGGGCAATCTAATCATTAGTAACATGTATTTGTTGGTATTGATTGACTTTACATCAGTGTAATACGAACTGTGTGTGCATAGGGTTTAAATTAGAATTACAGAAATGCAACCTACTACAGCTAAGCCTTGTTATCTGAGCTATGCTCTACTCTACTTGCCATCATCTGTTGCAACGCCCCGTTTACCTTCAAATAGGCCATGAGCCAATGAATTTGGTTCATGTGTCTTTGAAAGAGGGTGAGCCACCCCTATACTTTCCCAGAATAGAACTAATTTAAGATGCTTACTCGAAGCCTAGGGGTTGTCTTCGACGTTCGCTCTTTTGGCAACATGAGTTTATCCGTCATCCTTTTGATTACTTTTTTTGTTATTTGGTAATCTTGGTCTAGATCCCCCGCGTTTTCCTTGTCATCCTCGCTGAAATCAGGATTTTCCCTTTCCTTTTGCTCTTGTCATTTTTAGTTATACACTTTGGTATTTGCACGGAAGCTTAGAAACTTCACTCCCCGGTCCGGGAAACATACCAAGCCGACTTTCTACTGTAAATAGCCTCGTTTGGTGGCTTCAAGATGTCTTGAGGGTTAATTCGGGGAGTTATGTCAAGTATGCTGTCCAGGGCTGAATGTGACTGGAAGAGAGAATCATCACAAACTGCGTTCAAAAAAGGGCATGTATGGGCAGAAACTTAGAGCATTGCTTAATTTCCACCTAGATTTTGAGACAACAAGTCAAGTTTCCATGCCACCGAATATTATCCAGAGATTAAAACCAGGGAGATTACGGAAGGAAATTGTAGGGAAGTCGCTGTTCTCGGACCTTATCTGGATGCGTGTGAATTTCTCCCGCTTGACGCATTCTTCACAAAACCACACTCTTTAATTTCGACGCTACGCCTTCTTACAAAGTCTTGACTTGAAGTTGCCTCGATCCTAAAGGATGCATCTAACTTATTTGTTGTCCTTTGAAACCTAGAACAGTGAAGAAAGCAGCCACCTGATCTTCACTACCTGGCGTGCGCAAATGAATCATGTATTGGTCGCTACCTTAAAAGCTTCCAATTCCACCACACCAACAAAAAAGGGCCACTTCACTGTCGTCGCCCTGAAGCTGGGAGCTGGTGAATTGCGATTGGACAAAGGGTTCATCGGTATTCTCAGCCACTAATCGTTACCTTGTGCCGATTGTATGCAACATCAGCAAAGAACCTGCCAATAAAGCTACCAGGTGGAAAGATGAGTTTACCTTTGCTTGACAGAGTTACTAGTTGGCTGCTTTGCTGGGCGAGCTTTTGCTTGGTGTAGTTGAAATATAACACATCAGTCTTGCATATGAAGATGCTGGAGCTGAGAGTATAGAATACCCTCGAGTCTATGCCGCCTCTAGATTGAAAAGGCTCTACTTGTCTCTTAAGGGGTGGAGCCTCGGATAGTAGGCACCCAATTAATCTGGCATTGTCACTGATGTAGGCTCAATGGGAGATATAGTGGTCAATTTCAATGAAGATTATACCGCCTCCTGCAGCTATGATGACTTGGACAGCAGTGCTGATCGCAAATGTACTAAAGGTTTCTAACCCCGATTCTCCTGTCTCATAGAAGTACGAGCCTAGTAAGAAGGCCGATACTGCAGAGAACTTTGACGCAGATTCGGATGGCGGTACTTTTATCTACTGTTTCACACTATGGTTAGTTTGACTTTGCTCTTATAACAGGTATATGGAGAAATCACTAGTTCTCAAGCTACCAAGCGCAAGACAGTCGGCTTCTCCATGCTCACCCGCTGTGGTTCAACGGAACTTTCTATCTATTCCATCTATCCGTGAAAGAAGAGCCCCTTTGCAACAGCTTAGCTTGACAAGACTCACTTGAATCATAGATCTTCATTCACGGGCTCTTGCGAGAGCTCTGCATGGTATTCGGTACGATGTTGACCTGGCTTTGATGCTTCTGAAGACGGAGATCCGGGGTCAGCTTGTAGAGCCACTGTTGCGATCTTGTCCTGGCTTTCCGCTTCCAAAATAGAAATCTGCATCCGCTCATTTTCAATTCTTTTGCATTCACCACAACCCAGTTCCAACAAGTCGTCGTCGTGCTGCTCACAGCATGCGACTTGGTATGTGTGGCCCTGTTCACAAACTCTATCCACTGGGGTTTTGCAGTTGCTGTGCCATGATAGACTAGTTGAGTGGCAGAAGCGTGTGCATTCGTGCCCACATGGCTTAATGAAGCCGCTATTTAGAGAATGGTTAGTCAACTTCCAAGTATAGCCTTCAAAATCTCGGTAAAATACGGACCATTTTTTGGTGCACCCTCCATCCTTGGCAAACGTGCTGAACTCAGAGGGCTCTTTCACGCAAGCTTTGAACTCTGGATGGCGTGAACACCTGATGGGGAAGCCTTCGTATAAATGGCCATGCTCTTGTAGAATCTCAAAGAACGAGGTCCATGTCGACTGACCGGTCTTGCTCTGCATGAAGGTCTCCTTGTTGCCTAACATAATGAGAGCATCGCGAGCTCGCGTGATTAGGACATTGAGACGCTGAGGCAACGCCATAAAACCAATATCTCCGTCATCATTGCTTCTAGTCATCGAAGCTATGACAATCTTGCTTTCTTCGCCCTGGAAGTTGTCTAGTGATTGGGGTTTTCCTGTTAGAAGAGCTCGTGCAACGTCTGGTAGTGAGGCAGGCCAGTGTACACTAGCCGTTGAGGCTTACTTACCAACGGTCGAGATGCGAATCTTTGCCTTTTTACTATTTTTGTTGATGAAAGGAGAGAGTCCGGCATTCAAAAACTCGGTTCTATCACCATCAGTCAAAACGGCATCATATAGTTCTGTCAATGCAAGTTGAATAACCCTCAACTGTCCGATATACGGCGTTAAGACGACCATATCACGACCTTGAAATCCTTGTTGTGTAAGATATCGAACAATAGCAACCGCCATCTGTGCTTCATGGAGATTCTCTTTGCTGAAAGATGCATATAAATGCTCGGTATTGCTATTCAGAGTGATTTGGGACTCCGGGTGCTTGTGGTTGATGAAGATGACACGGCTTGGAAGGCTTGGAATTTGGGGACGGTCTCTGGTGCCTGGCCCGTCTTGCAGATCCGGGTAGGTTAGCAGGCGTGGGAGCTTTGAGATATCTGGATGCATGCGATGCTGCTTTGTAAGCGTAAAGTAAGGATGTCCATGTAGAACAAGACGCTCGAAAAGGCTCATGTTAAGGTCAAAGCCGTGGTTCTTCTCGACAGTCAAGGAGTAGTTGTTGATCTTTGGGCGCAGCTGCTTGTGGTCGCCAATAAGAACGAGCTGTTTTATAGATTTGGATAGAGAAGCTAGAATATGGCTTTCAAGGATTTCGCCTGCCTCCTCAACCACGACGGCCTGGGGCGACACCTTTCTGATCAGTCGACTAAAGTGCGAGGCACCGTGGGTAGTGCAGGCAATAACTTTGGTCTTCCGTAATACTGAATCGTAGCGAATGTCCAAGTAATTATGGGAAAGATGCTGATGACGGCGAAAGTCAGTGTCCCATGCTATAACTTGGTCATTTTCTTCTTCGAATATTGCCGACATCCATGAGTCGACGAGACGCTCACGTTCGTCGGCAGGAATAGACCATACGCATTCTGTTTCTTTGGTGACGTGACTGTTTTTAAGGTGGCCAGCATTCTTCCCCGAACACCACCGCTTGAGAAGATAGTGGGCTGGGGTCGTCTTTTGATTCCCCCGGGCTGTATCCCAACTCCTAGCAGCGCCAGCCTTGGCAGTCTCAGTAGAGTTTTCACTTTCGATAGAGGCGTGACTGTCAAGGTCCTTGTTCATGGCCTTGCCATCGGTACAGCCTGGCTCTTCATCTAAAGTCAGGGTAGACAGAGATGCAACTTCGTCGGCATCTAGAGATGCAGTCTTGACCTGGAATGCCTCAAAGAATGGCATGCTACTCTCATAGAACTCGAGATATCCCATGATAAGCTCAAGATAGTTTGCTTCCTCCCGTTTCATATACCACTTCTCGATCCGATCAGCGCAGTCATCCCTGGAGCCCTGGGCGTCGTTGACGAGATGGAGAATCCTTGGAAATATTCGGTTGGACGCGCGGTTCTTGATAGCCATTTCCTTATTTACATCGGCAGTCTTTGACCCCAGACGGGTGACTTCATCCTTGCTGACACCAGCATTGACGACGTCTTGGATAAACTGGTCCAAGGAGTGGTTCGTGTAAGTGATAACGAGAACTCTCAGGCCCGCATCGACCATTTTTCGAACAAAGAGACTCCCGGTGTAAGACTTCCCGGTGCCTAGAACGTGATTTAGCATAGAGAAAACAATGAGGTAACTCAGGCTTATCGGGATAACTTACCTGGAGGTCCCTGTATGACGCATACCTTGTTGCTTAGCCCCGAAGCGATGGCATCTCTCTGCGAGGGATCCAAGTTGTATGCAACGCCATCTTCTTCATAGCTCACGCTTCCGTTCAAAACTTGGGCGCTCCTGAGTCTTGACTGGGCTTGAAGAATTCCCAAACTCACATCTTCCATTTCGTTTTCTTGGGCATTGCGGCTTCCAGTACGTAAGAGGACCCCTTCTAAAGGGATAGCAGACATCTTTTTGAGGCTTGTGAGGATTGGCTCATACGCAAAGACAGGAATATCTGCAAAGACCAGCTTCAAAGTTGAGGCATCATATGACGTAATAGCCTCCAGAGCCTTGCCGAATGAGCTTGAGTCTGGGAAGCCAATGACCACGCATGGCGGATCCCCTGAAAGAGAATTGATGTCTCGCTCGAGAAGAACAAAGCAACATATATCATCGTTGTGCTTGAGCACTCCGCAAGAGCCATATCGAAGATAGTCGGTGGATTCATTGAGGAATCTGGTCTTGGCGGTCTTTGTTCTCAAAGAATTCAACTTCTCCAGTCCAGAACTGCAGGTCAGCTTCATGCAGGTGCCATTATAGATATTGCGTTTCCCCCAAGTAAAACCATGAAGCCACAGTCCAGAGAGTACCATTCCCGGTATATGAGACTCCTCAGTATCTTTCTGCAAGCTCTTGCGGATCTTGTCCAACATGTCCTCTCGGACCAGGCGAAACTGGTTATCCAGATGGACAGCAGCCCTCGCGCATTCTTCAGTCTCAAATACCTCATCCCGGGTTAGATAAAACGGGGTTTCCCGAGATAGCAGTTCGTCATTGGTTGGGTAGATGGATATACGTCTGAAATCTTCAAAGTCATTGTCATGACGGCCTCCTGGTGCGTATGGAGACTTGGGAGAGTTCTCAGGAGAGTAGAGTCGCAGGACCATCAGATTCTTGATCTTGTGAATAACATCCCGGAGCTTGGAGTCGGGGCAGTTGGAGAAAAAGGGGCTGTTGATGATACTGTTGACGTCTTGATCCAAGTCAAAGTGGTTGATTTTAGGGCAAGCAAGTACCTCTTTGATGAAGCAGGCAAAGTGATGGCGAGATTCTAGGCTCAGGGACCCGGCTGTGAACTCCTTCTTTGCGGCGTTCCAGAAGGTTGGAGGGGTGAGGATGCTTTTGATCACATGTTCAAGAAGGCTACGGTCAGGAGCACCAACCTCGGGGCTTGAAAGGAAAACCATAGTCTGGAGATTCATAGCTACTCCTCTAGCCGACAAGTCATTTACGAAGCATTGTCTGAGAGACTCGACGCCTTTCGGCGATGCTACGATCTCTTGAAGGGCCGTAGCGGAAGATTCCTGTACGAGTATAGCTTCCAGGAAAAGATGGTTGTCCTTTTTCGTGACCAGCATCCGGGCCCCTTTCAATACAGCCTGAAACAAGCTATTGAGCCTCTGTTTCCGAACAGAACTGTCCATGCTGGGTATGGCACAGAGAGGTGATCTTCTAGTACTTGAGTAAGCTTTCTGCGGTGGTGTTAGTGTTGATGTTGCCAGTGGTGTTGATTTCAGTATGAGTGTGTTAAGAAAGACATGAGAAGCAGGGAGACATCAAGCAAAAGAAGGAGAACACCGTCGATTAGGCTCTCCCATGACTACGCCTTTGATCGCTACCCAGCAATTGTTTTAGGCAGCAGGCAAACAAGGTCACGTAAGACTGATTCGCGGTCGGTTGCCTGCGTATGCCGATACCCTAGAGGTCAACCGTCAAAGTTTTCTCAACAGAATGGCTAGAATGTTTGGGCATAGTGCACCTTTGGTCTGAAGCAGGAGAATACAAACATATTGTTGCCGTTAGCGACCGTCATTGAAGATAGACTGAGCTGGACAGCCGAAGTGGGAGGGGGAGAGGGCAACGGAAAGCATCAAGTACAAATGGAGAGCTGCCGGCCATTCTCCCATAGTGTAGTTTTCCTTCTTTCGTCCTCATCTCATCTGACAATAAACTCTTCATTATCGGTGCAACTTGGTGACATTACAAGTCCCGTAACACATATGACTAGTTCACAGGACACCTCAGTCAAGCCGAGCAATGGATGAAGTCGACGTTTGATAACTCTGTACTCCTTGTGATTCAACTGACAGCCGGAGTCACATAAGTCACCAAGTATAATGCCGCATCACATCAACTGCATAAACTAGGAGTGCCTTGACATTTCTTTTTCCCAAATTGCTACCACCTCTGCGCCTCTGCATAAATCTCAGCCTTGGACAGAGTCCTAATTTCCCTTTGTGACCGGGAAAGGAACTGCACTGCAGACACAAAAGCCTGTTCTTGATCCCGTTTGAAACACTATACAAGCTGCTGCTATGGCTTTATGGCTTTGCTTGCTTGCTTATAAGCTGCCCTATCAGCCTATCAAGCCCCGGTCGCTCGCAGCCACAGCACGCCCTTAATCTCAATGCCCACACACCCACCCCTCTTCTGGTGCCGACGCCCCCATTCTCGGCCCATAATGACTCGCCGTCGCCTGGGATCCCCGCACTTCCGCTATGCATCCATCTCCTTTAATCTTCTTTTCCTCTGCTTCCACAGCCCATCTTTGCGCGGGTTGCCAAGAAGAGTGATCGATATCGTCCAACATGTGCACCGCAACGTCATTCACGAGTAAAAAAACGCTCGCACTCAGCTGGGGTCAGATAACGGCCATGGCGATGGACAAAAATACACATGGAGTTGCCTGCCTTGCAGTATATCGCGCTGCGTGGGTGGGTGGTGTGGTCCGCTGTGTTTGCACCCTAAGTTCTCCAGACCTAATCCATCGTTTTTTTTTTGTTTTTTTTTTTGGCTGCAAACCGGGTTCATATCGTGGATAGGTCCAAGAGGAACCAGATCTACGAGAAGCTAGATAAGCCACGTCTGCCTGGGGAAGCAGTGAATCTTGGTGCAGGCGAGAAAACCGTGATATGTTTGCTTCACGCCACACCTTTTGTTGTGTGGCGTCTGTCCTATACATTTCCCCACTTTTCCATGGCCAAGACCCACATCTATTGTGGCTGAACATCATACCATGAATCCCCGTGAGCACGATACCAAAGGAATGAAGTCCCAAGAGCGTAGTGTACAAGTAAACCCGTTCATAAATTAAACTGATAAACATAATCAACATCTATGCTACACCTTCTCGTATCTCGGCATGTTTGCCTGAGCCAGAACTGTTTCAATTCCAGAGAACCTGTCAGCAAGTAAACGTTTTTAAGTAGCGGGGGGGGCACCCTAGCCCTTACGACATTCACCCCATGTTATTCTTCTCTTTGTTCTAGAATCAAGCGAAACAATAGACAGGATGAACCCTGTAAGCCAGGCAGTCTAGAAACTAAATGGTTGGGCAAAAAGGTAAAAAGAAAGATAAATCTGTACTGACAGTTAGCAGCAAGTGAAGGGCCGAAGAACGGCCTGGTCTAACTTAGCCAAGGCTCAGAGGTCTCGGCATTTACACCTCAATAGAGGAGTAGGTGCAACTTATTACGTACTAATACAATACTGACTGTTTCCTAGGCGTGTTCAAAACTTCAAGAGCCTCAAGTCCCGTACTAGGCAAGCGCCTTTTCGACGCTGCAAATATGTGAAAAGCCTCAAAGGCCTCAACAACTGAGCTGAGCCGTAGGCCACGGACAGAAGCGATTTTCAATCAACGGCTTCTCCAGAATTCGCCAGATAGAGGCATTTTCTATTACGGAAGGGAAAAATGAAAAGATAAAAAGATAAAAAAAAACAGAAAGAAACACGGGAGCCACGGCTCAATAGGTCAATACGTAAATACCGAGTTAAACTATTACTGGTTGCTGTTAACCAGGTGTATTTGGGAGTACGCCGCTGTAATTATGATACCGAGCACTTAAAAGTATCGAGGAAGCAAAAGTCAACTTCGCTAGTAGAAAAGAAGGTAGGGGGGGGGCAGGAAGGATAGAACGATGGCATACAGACACACATCTCGCCAAAGCAAAACAACAAAAAGTACCCCTACAGACAGCACAGCACGCCCATCGCCTTTTAAAGCCCAAGCGTCGTCAGCAGAGCCAGAGCCCGGCCCGGGCTTGCGACATATCAATAAAAAGGATCCATGTTCATCCATACAAAAGACTGATATGCAGAAGTGTTTTTAGCACGCATGCATTTATGTAGCCGGCCAAGCCTGTAATCGGGCAAGTTGTGGGGTTGATTGATGGCATTACGCTATACAGGCAGCACGAGAAGAAACATTGTCAATGTCGACATTACCGGACTGATAAACGCTTGGAGTGCTGGGTGTGCCCCGCGTGGCGTACAGACTCGCTGTTGGAAAGGGGGGGGGGGGGGGGTTTGAACAAGAGGCGAAACACGAGAATAGGGAGAAAGAGATAGAGGAACAAGAAGAAGGGAAGCAATGAGAAAGTATGTTCGCAGATGCGGAAAGCGGTCACGCCGCCAAGGAGATGAAGGAAGAGAATACGAACCATGGAAAAGAAAAGAAGTGGTATAATGAATGGCCTTTGGCTGGGGATCATGATAACAAGAATTATACTACTGCTGCGTAACTCCGAGCTTGTGTTGTTGTAGAAGATGTCAGGCGCCTTCAGCTCCGAGACACTGTGACAAATAGGTTAGGAAAACTCTTCACGACAAGGTCTGCACTAGCATCTAACTATTTCATGAGCTAAAAATGTAAAAATAAAAATAAAATAAAAATTCAAAGTCAGCCAGCTAGCTAGCTGAAGGTGGGGCAGGACAGAGGACAGAGACGATGAAAAGAAAATAGAGACAAGACAAGGACAAAACATAAGGAAAGCAAGGTTTCGACATTGACGACAAAGGACTTGGAGAATCAGCACGTCTTAGTCGTTGGTCGTTGTCGTCAAGCTTAGGGAAAGAGGCAACCCTAGCAGACTTGGGACTCGAACTTTGCAGTTGCCAGGAAAAAGCAAAGCAATACAGACAAAAGAGAAGTTGCTGCGTGATTTCTGTCAAGACAAACAACAGAGGGAAAGCACACATAGCAGAATGTGCGCTCTTGCCCCTTTGCCTCTTAGACTTCTTGCTTATAGCGTGGTGCTGTTGCCTCCTTCGTTTTTTTTTGTGGACACTTTTTGTACTCGACCAGGACTCGACTAAACCTTGATGCTCAACTGGGCAGGCATGTACGTCAGTACGTCAGAATGAGGAAGGAGGAGGACCTTGTGCAAGTACAAGTCCACAGCAATGCAACGGCACAACAGTGCAAAAGGCTGTGTACACTGAATTGTCCAGCTGCCACGCATCAAAGGCAAGTAATACAGGCCTGCTCTCTCCAACCCTTTCGTTCGTCTCCTGCTATGTGATGTGTCCATGTATGTGTATTCTTCTCAGTCTTCCCGCTGCCAATTCTGGCTAATTAGCTCTGCTGTACTACCATCCTCCATTTTGACTTGACAGCTTGTCTCGGGCAGGCATTATCTTGCGAGGAACCAAGAACTGTCTGTTTGCCGGAGAGATTATCTGCCATGATTCTTGTGTCCTATGTTCTTTTTTTTTCGCCTCCGGAACTCTTCTTTTTGCCTGTCTTCTGCTTCCTTTTGGCTTCCAAAGTTTGCCTTTCCTCGTCCGTTCCTCGTCCGTCCCCTGCTTCGCTACCAAGGCAACAGACATAACCTTTTCCTCCTCACTTCTTTTCTTTTTCTTGTTTCCATCCTTGGAGCAAAACGGAAAGAGAAAAAAAAGGTAAACAGGTTAAAATTATCCTGGCATAAAACATCATCTTAGTTGCAGAAGCTAGTCTCGGGCGCTGGGACCAGATAAATACCTAACCCGCGACAAGCTCGTTTTAGCTCATAAAAAAGCCAGATGAATTGTGAGCGATAGGGAAGAGCGCGAGAGCGAGAGAAAAAGAAATTTCTGCTGCTCATCCTGCTAGTGTTTGTCTCCTTTCATCGGCGATGGCAAGCCTGGGCAGGCTTTTTTTTTTTTTTTTTTTTTTCTTTTCTCCTTCGTCCTCTTGAATGGTGCCGCGACAGCTTGCGTCTATTCCATGTTTTTATTCACCAATTGCTTACTTACACACTCTTGCCATTCTCTCCAATCTTTCACTTACATGGCAGACCTAGACCTTGCACCAAAAAGAATGCTTGGCTCACTCCCCCCCTCCCCCTCCCTCTCCCCTACCGCCCGCCCCTCCTAGGCCTGAATCTGCGCTATAAATACAACTAGCATCTACTGAAGCTGTACAGGGTACAACAAACTCCCCCTCCCCCACCACCCCTACTCAAACACACAGATTCTCTGCCGCCTCGGGCTTCTAAACGGGCATCTGAACGACCGTGATTGTTGTAGCATGCATACAGGCAGACCACCTGCAAGCCAGACCACGGACTCATTGTAGGAACGGGCTCGCTCGCTACAAACGCACCCCTCTACCCTGAGTTCTCAATATAGGTCGCCTACTCACAAAACCTTGCCTTTGTTGATGCTTTGTTGGACGCTTCTTATTACTTTGCTCGCTTGCTTGGATTGGCCATTTCGCAACAATGGCGAGAGCCATCAGCAAAGCAAGAGTTAAGAAAAGCAACAATGGCCTTTCCCTCTCCTCCTCTTGATATCAACTTGCAGGGACCCTCTATCGAGGAGGAGGGCAAAGGGAGAATCTGCTAGCCAGAAAAGGACCAGCTCGCATATAAGTCGGCGCCGGCCCGCTGTCCTCATAGTTATTCCCGTCTTCTTCTCACGCCCACCAAGCCCATGGATGCTAGGCTAATTGTCTCTCTTTCTTTCTTTTTTTTTTTTAATCTTTAATTCTCCTTTCATTTAATTCTTCTCTCCCGAGCAACGTTGTCTGTTGGCGTCTAATCAGTTTCCAACCTTGCCTGGTAGTACACACATAGTATAGACCCATAGCTTACCTACTCACAGCTGAGGAGCATACTTTTTTTATCTTGCCCTTTCTCTCCCTCTCCCCTCGTTCCTTTTTTTCTCCTTCATTCCCATTCATTTTTATTTCCTATCCTTTCACTTACCCTCCTATGTTTTCCGCCGTCCCTCTTTTGACTTGACTTTGTCCTTCTTTTATATCTTCGCCTTCTTCCTCTTCTTCCGTGGTTTCGTTCTTTTTGTTTTTTTTTTTTTCTTTGTCCCTCCTTGTCACTTATTTTTTCTTAGTCACGTCACACCCCTCCACCCCTCACCTCCTCTTCCTTCTCTCTCTCTCTCTCTCTCTCCCTCTCCCCACTCGCTCTCACCCATCATGCCTGACGAAAAGTCTGCTGCCGCCGGCATCAGCCCTCGTACCACAGCCATATACGACAACAAGTCTGCTACTGACAGCACTTCCAAGTCCTTTGCCGATGTTGATGCTACTCCTGCCTCCCCTGTCTCGGGCTCTGCTCTGGCCACCGCCGAAATTTCGGGTGAGATGAAGCGTGACCTGGGCTCCCGTCACTTGCAGTTCATTGCCATTGGTGGTACAATTGGTACTGGTCTCTTCCTGGGTACTGGAAATGCCTTGGCTACCGGCGGCCCCATCGGCTGCTTGATTGCCTTTGCTTTTGTCGGTGTCGTTGTGTACTCCATAATGACTGCTCTAGGCGAAATGGCCGCCTACATTCCTGTCACTGGTTCTTTTGCCGTCTATGCCTCCCGCTTTGTTGATCCTTCTCTGGGCTTTGCCATGGGCTGGATGTACTGGTTTTCGTGGTCTGTGACTTTCGCTCTTGAACTGACAGCAGCCGGTATCATCATCCAGTACTGGAACGACTCACTCAACATTGCCATCTTCATTACCGTCTTCCTAGTCATCTTCACGGCACTTAATTTCCTGCCCGTCAAGATCTACGGAGATGTCGAGATGTACTTTTCGCTGATCAAGGTTGTCACAATTGTTGGCTGGGTCATCTTTGCCATTTGCGTCAACTGCGGTGTCGGCAAGCAGGACTATCTAGGCTTCAAGTACTGGAAGGACCCCGGCCCGTTCGTTGAGGTTCAGGCCGAAGGCGCCACTGGACGTTTCATTGGTTTCTGGGCTGTCATGGTTACTGCCTCCTTCTCGTACCAGGGTGCTGAGCTTGTCGGTATTGGTGCTGGTGAGACTGCTGACCCTGGCAAAGCTGTTCCCCGTGCTGTCAAGTGGACCTTCTGGGGTGTGTTCACTCTCTTTATCTCTACCATCTTCATGGTGGGTATTGTCGTTCCCTCCAACAACCCTAGCCTCAACTCCGATGCCACCGATGCCTCGGCCTCTCCTCTCGTCATTGCTGCCAACCTGGCTGGCATCCCTGTGCTGCCTGACATTCTGAACGCCGTGCTGCTGACCGCCGTCCTGTCGGCCGCTAACTCGAACGTGTACTCGGGTTCTCGCATTCTCGTTGGTCTTGCTGAGCAAGGCCATGCCCCCAGCTTCCTGAGTCGCAGCAACAAGTCTGGTGTGCCCATGGCCGGTGTTCTGTGCACTTCCGGTGTTGGTCTTCTTGCCTACATGAACCTGTCAGCCTCCGGTAGCAGTGTTTTCAACTGGCTGCTCAACATTGTGGCTATCGCCGGTCTGATTACTTGGGCATGCATTTCCTTCAGTCATCTGCGCTTCCTGCAAATCCTGAAGCAGCGCAACATTGACCGCGATACCCTGCCCTACAAGGCTCCTCTCCAGCCGTGGATGTCTATCTTTGGCGCCTTTTTCACCGTGCTTATCACTCTCACTAACGGTTTCCAGAGCTTCATTGAATGGAGCACTGAGGGTTTCTTCACGGCTTACATCAGCGTCATGATCTTCATTGTCCTGCTTGTTGCCCACAAGCTGGTCTACCGCACCAAGATGATTAAAATCGAGGATGCTGACATTAGTCTTCCCGAGCGCGATGCTACCGGCAAGCTTATTAAGCGTGACGCTCATGGCAACACTATTGTGGATGTGAGCGGCCACTAAAGCCCTTCTCCTCATGCTCCTCGCCATGTTTTGCTCGGGAGGCCGGTGTCGAGCGTCTTTGCAGATGGGTCGAGACACAGGCTCAAAGTGTGCTAGGCTGGGCCCGGAGAAGTCCGAGAAAAGCACAATACTAGGAGTCAAGGATTTTTGAGTTTGTTTTGTCTTCTCTTCAATTCTGTATCCGCGATACTGTGTTTGATTTTAGCCGGCATATTTCTCTTTTCTTCATTTTCTTTTGTTTCGCTAAGGGAGGGGGGGGAAATCAAATCCTGGGTCATGTTCGACGTCTTTTCATTGCATTTTCTTTTATCTTGTTTTATTGCATTTTTTTTTTTTTCGCTGCATTCTGCCTGCCTTTTTGTTAATAGAAATGATTTTGTTCTCTTCCAAATAATAACACACTTGACTGAATTGTATGAGTTAATATGAATCAACAGATATCGTGTCTGTCTGTCCCAGATCCCAGATCCCAGATCGTGCTTCTTATCAGATCTCCTCTTTCACGCCTTCCTCATTTGAGAGTATACTATTTTTAGAACGAGGGTTTGTATATCGCTCTGAACCCTAAGAAGTCACCAAGACAGACAGGCAGACGGAAAATAGCAGAACGGCCTCAAAAACAAGTCGCTAAATCTTGTAGTAATGCGCAGGCCTACACATGTTCGCTGTGACAACAAAGCTTTCTGGTCATGCCTGTTTCGCCAACAAACCCCGTGGCAAAGCCCTTCATTTACCTAAACAGGCAGGACGCCGCCAAGCCCTTAGTTGTCCCGCCGTTTTAGGGTTTTAGGGTTAGGTAAGCAGCCGACTACATCCTAGTTTTCCGCGGATACCGAGGAAGAGGCCCGCCTCCTCGCGCTAAGCCGGCCACGGGAAAAAATGTCGTGATAGTGGCCTCTAGTGCTTTTTTTTTATTCCCCATGGCTCCGTGCTTCTTTGGGTGTGGGCTCTTGTGTGATGTGTCCTCTCTTTCCCTTCTTACTCCCTGAATCCACTTCACTTATCTATAGCCGTGATACTTGATTACAAGGTGTCTACCCTCAATGTTGCTACATGTTTCTATTAGAGACCTACCGCCCTAAGAAATAAGACCGTGTCATGCCAGTAGCAAAGCGCGTGATACACCCATGGTGAGCTTGGTGTTGTTGGATGCCCACCATGATGAGCCTTCATTCTAAGCTGATAGGCTTGGTGGATATTCGATCATATCCCGCCCTCTCTGCTTGCTCACTGCTGTCTTATCCTATCCTATGAAACCCCCATTACTCTGACGACGCGCATATGACGCGGAAGAGCTAGCCAGGAAAAATGCCCCAACGGGTTTATCTATACTCATCTTCAGGCTAATATTGCTTGCTATTGTTGCTGTACTACACCGAAGGACACCCCCAACCAACGGATATAGAACTTGTGGAAAGCTTTTGTTCCGTTGTTATTCTACTCCTACTGCTTGTCTTGCAAGCTTTTCACAAATAAACAGAAGGCAAGAGAGAGAGAGAGAGAGAGAGAGAGAGAGAGAAAACACAAACCTGGTCTTGGCTCCCGGCTTGGACCATTTTGGACTCGGTGTTCGGCGTTTTGTAGGTAACAGCCAACAAAGCTCAATCAAAATACAACACCTGTGCAGTAAAAAGAAGCGTGATAATGGTTTCGCGGTTAATTAAGCGGGAAAAGGCAAGGCAAAAGGCAAGGGAAAAGGTAGATATGCGAGGCAAAGAAGGTCAGGGTAGAGAGGCTATGAGTGCTGTTGCCAAGCAATGTTCCCGCAGTGCAGATTATGCTAGCAGATACACACTGGCATGCTTAGCTTACAACGCATAGATATGGGTACCTAGTATCCGGCTTACACTTTAAGTATATATACTAGCCCGGATCAACACCTTACCACAATGGGTAGACCACTTCTGTTTCCCGCTGCCACTCTCCTCTTTGAAAAAAAGATAGATGTCGTAGTCTTGCTTCTTCCCCTTGGCTATTGTTGACCTTTTCTCTGCCACTGTCTAATCTCCGTTTCCAAGTCGACCGTCTCTATTTCTAGATTCTTGCTATCCGTTGCCTAACGGTCTTGGCGATCGTTTAACAGCGCGTCTTGGTGGTTTCTTTGTTTCTATTCTTCCCATCGTCATTCCTTGCAAGAACTAACCCCTCTGACGTGTCACTAAGAACTCTTTTCTCACATCTCTTTTATACTCAAGAAAACTCTAGATTCTTGGTATCATTATGAAGCAACCGTCATGCTCTTCTGATAAAGCCGGGTCCCGTGACACTATCGCAGGTGTCACTACCGCACCAGTCACTGCTTATCTGACTGACTCTAAAAACCTCGAAAAGGCACCTCCTACTTTACTGCCCATACAGCAGCAACAAACTTCCACATCTCCATCTCCATCTCCATCTCCAGCCTCTGATCATGCCGCTGCTTCTGCTCCTGCCCCTACTCCTGCTCCTACTCCTATTTCCACCAAAGGCGCCTGGGCGGACCCAGAAAAGGAGGGCCTTGCAGACGCCACTGGTCCTATCTCCCCGAGCCAGGGAGCTTCTGGTTTTGACACTGATCTCGGCTCGTCATCTGAAGACTCTTTTCTCAAGGCTTCCCGACTTGCCGATTCAGAAGTGCCTGATGGTGGCTATGGCTGGGTTGTTGTGGCAGCGTGTGCTGTCAACTTCTGGTGGGCTCTTGGAACCACATACTCGTGGGGTGTCATCCAAGAAGCTTTGGTGTCGGAAGACCTGTCCTCCCCAGCTACTTTGTCCTTCATTGGCGGCCTAATGGCGGCCATGATCTCAATCACGGGATTTGTCAACGCAAGGTTAATTTACCGCTTTGGCACTCGCATCTGCGCCTTAGCCGGTGTGCTTTGCATGGGTGGGAGTGGAATCATCAGCTCTTTTATGACTAAGAATCTCGGAGCTCTATTTTTCACATCTGGTGCTCTGATGGGCCAGGGAATCAGTTTGACTTTCATGGTAGTTTCACTGCTGCCGTCCCAGTACTTTTCCAAACGCCGGGGGCTGGCTAACGGCATGATATTTGCCGGCGGTGGCTTTGGTGGTGCTGCCATCAGTGTAGGCATGGACAAGCTCATCAACCATATTGGCCTCCCGTGGGCCTACCGTGTGCTTGGCCTGACAACTTTAGCCACGGGAATTCCTGCTTCATTTTTTATCAAGCAGAGGGTCAAGGCCAAGACTCCCCCAGCCCTGCTAGATTGGTAAGTTGAAGCAATTCAATGACGTATACATCTAGTTATATACGCTTACTAACTCTGTCTTCTCTTGTTCCAGGCGCTTGTTCAAGTCTTCTTCGTTCACCACCGTGTTTATTGCAAGCGCTATCGGATGCTTCCCTCTCTTTGTGCCTCCTTTCTTCCTGCCCTTGTATACCAGATCACTAGGGTTTTCATCGGGTGTTGGCGCCGGCCTTGTTGCTGGTTTCAACTTGTCGTCAGCCTTTGGTCGTATTATGTGCGGTCTATTCTGCGACCGGTTCGGGGCTCTGAACACGCTGCTCCTATCGCTTGTTCTAACCACTATTAGCATTCTAGCCATCTGGCCTGTATCGAAAACGTTGGGCCCTATGTGCGTCTTTGTGATTATCAACGGAGCTGCAAACGGGGGTTTCTTTTCTACCATGCCAACGGTCGTCAGCAACGTCTTTGGAAGCGCGCGAGTGAACAGTGCCATGGGGATCATGGTTATGGGCTGGCTTGGTGGCTATCTGTTTGGTGCTCCCATTGCTGGATACATCCTGGACGCATCGGGTGGCGAAGACGGCGGTCTCAAGGCTTATAGGCCTGCTATGTACTATGCCGGGTCATTAGCAGTGACATCCGCCGTGCTTGTTGTTTATGTGCGGTGGCTTCGAACGGGAAAACTAATTGCGCGAATCTAGACGGTTGGTGGACGGGGCTAAGGTAGAGGCGGGAAGTCAACAACTGGCGGCATGTTTGTATATATCGGACTAATCATGTCCATGTGCTTGACTAGGGTGTAGAAGGAAAGGAAGTTTTGCTGCGAGGTCACTCGTCCGCTCAAGAAAGGGGCCGTTCTTTCTAGGCCAGCAGCCTGCCTGCCGTCTCTATGCCAGATTAATTAATTCTATGGCTATCTAATGGAATCAGAAAACAGCGTGCTAAGCCTCAGCAGATGGCGTGGACTTCATCACTGCGCTAGTACATGTGCAGGCGCGTGTGCCTCTGCAGTCAAAACATATTTCCATCATTTCCTGCCTCCTGCCGCCATTTCCAAAATTCCACATCCCCTTGTCCCCTATGCCCGCCCACTATTCATCTTCCTTGCCCCCTTCATTATTATCTGCCCCCTTTCTTTTCCTCCTCTCATTACTCTCCTCTTCAGCTGTGAGATTCGCCTATTAAAGCCTCAGCTCATGGCCGTCTATCGGCCGAGCTTGTCGGATTCATACCCCTAGTGGAAACAGTGTCTAGCTGCATACATACGTCTTGACTCTTGCCCCTAAATCACATACACATACGCCTGTAGTCTAGAGCCAAGATGTACAAGCCCTGTCTAGAATACTCAGCTTCTCCAGCGCCTGTTTCGGTGTAGACATGGGCATCTCTCGCTAGCAAGTCACTTCCTACTCATCACAAGGCCAGCCTCATTCCCAACACACACAAAGGAGACTTGTAGCCAATATCACAAATCTCTGTCTTTCACTCTGATATGGGAAAGGCGGGAGTCACTTATCATAACATCGCTTTATATCCTAGTCTTGACCCTTTTTGAACCCTCAAGGACCAGTGTTTCACATCTTTGGCTCAAGAAATATCACTCACTGATGGCACAATTTTCTCCTTCACGCCCCATAGCCCGAAATAGAGATACACTAGGGAGGGACGAGACGGGACAGCCCAAGCAACATGCATATCTCTCGCTGTCAGACTGTGCTACATGTCCCATCCCATGCGTCCAGCCATGCGTCCAGCCATGCGTCCAGTTTGGGAGGACGACTCATCAGTTATTAACCCTAATTCTGATAACTTGCGTGTTTTTGCAGTTACTCTTTTTGCATCCCCGAAAAAGACACTTGCCTATTAGAGTAAGTAAGTTCTCTTACACCCGTTTTAGGAAGGTGACAGGCCTGTAAGCTAACCCTAATACGGCCGGACTTGAGTGACAAGGCCACAAATACCGTATGTACGACGGTGATATTATCTTGCAACAAGATCCCACTTGAAAGAAAATGCAGCCCGATTCTCTGTGCTGTTGATTGGCTATGGCTGGAATTCAAGACTCCCTCGCGCTGCCGTGCTTGGAGCGGTTTATTTCAGGCTTGAAAGACCCAGTAACAGACAGGGCTTTCTATCAACATTTTCGCTCCCGGGATGGAGACTGTTGTCTCGGATTGCATGACATATCACCGGTGCTATGCTTGTGAAGTCGTTGACAGAGGTCTTTGGGAGACCAGGCGTGGGATGATGGGTCTTTGTCTTTCATCCCGATCATTGACTCTATCTATCCTTTCTCTGTATAAATACCGATCGGGGCTGGCTTTCGGAGCAGTTGCTTGGTCCTCTCTACTTCACTTTACTCTCTATACCCGGTCATACGCTACCCCAATCATCATTCTAAGGGTGTTGCTTGCACTACTGCTTACCAACCAAAGGTTACTTTCTTTGCTTTCTGTCAAATTCCCTCTCCGCTTTCACCATGAAGTTCTTTCCGGTTTTGTTGATCGTCACTTCGGCCTCAGCCATTGCTATTGCTACCTCTCGCGTCAGGAGCCCTGGCCTCAAGGGCAAATCCAATATGCGCTACGAGCTCGGAATGGGAGTTTCAAGCCGCCGTGGCTTTGAGGATGTCGAGGACCTGCACCCATGCTACGAGCACAATGCGGCTGCAACTGGCATGGTCAACCGCCGCAACGCGATGTAGATTTGTTTCTTCTTCCAATCGCTTTTCCGTCATGGGAACGACAATATCGATTTGTATGTCTTTATTAGACGTAGATTCGCATGTCTTCCTCGTTGGCTGGCGAGGGCTTTCTTTGTCTTGTTGTTCGACTCTGCCCTAGCCATCATCTATCTTCACTCAAGATATTGTTTTGGACATTCCATCAGCTTTTTTTTTTTCTTTTCTCTTCATATTTTGTGGCCTTTAAGCTTCGCCTATATATCTCTTCCTCATCGAAACATACATGATTCCGTTCAGCACGGCAGGCCGTGTCTCTAGACACCCCAGACTCATTGGTTGTTTTGAAAGGCATATCGGTGTCCAAGACTCGCTCGCTCACACCATGCGGGATAGTTACACCTTTCACTCAGCTCAAGCCCTTTCCTTTTGACATACGCAGACTTTCAAGATCCTCGCGTTGCAGTGTCTCAGAATCCTTCCAATGTATTATCTTCTACCCCTTGCACAGACTGACAGCGAACTCCATCCTTTGACTTCGTCGTGCAGTACGAGCCGAACCGTTATGGGCTCAAAGTACTGTTACACGGGCTGGCAGTGTAATGATGGGTAGATTGTCCTCTACAAAATGTACATTCTTCATCGCATTATAAAGCTCATACCTCACATTCTCAAGATATATTCTCAAGTTATTTAGACCGCTCACTCGTAGTAATCTTTCGTCGGAGAGTATGTCATCCGTAGGACTCCTCGAGAGTAAGACCACGACTATCGTAGCACCACAAAGGAGAAAGAAAAGACAGAAGGACAAGTAGGCAGGAGAATATACAGAGAGGAATACAACTAGAGCAACGCAAAGAATGAAAACACGGCACCCACACTTCCAAAGCACCATGCCTCTGTATCCACGTAGTTGAGCCACACATGATATTCCCTCCAAGCCTCTGAGTATAGAACACGCTGCCAGAATCCAGGCAGCCGAAGCCCAGTGTAGCCCCTTCCTCCAGCCAAAGTTTGATAGCTTCAGGGTATTCGGTATCCACAACCATCTACATCCTCGAACTGCTTTCTTCCATCCAGTGATGAAAGTCCTGATGTGAATGTTTCGCTCTTCCGACGTCTCGCTAGTTCAACAGACATTCCTACTCACTTTATAACTTTACTTCGGGATACGATTGTGATGACGAACCAGAAATTACTAAAATCCTAATGGTACTGGCGAGTTCCTTCGCAGTATGCATTGTAGGCCGAGTCTTAGAGTTACTGCGTTAGTATCAGACATTAGAGTTCATCCAAGGCCATCATGTGTTTGGTCTGAACACAGAGTAACGGATAAACCAAGAGTGACAAGTGTCTATTTGTAACTAACGTACCCGAAAAGCTAATGACTCGTCTCCCCTCCCTCCTCACGTCCCTCACATACCACCAAAGGTAATCATATAACTAACTAACTCTAACTTACTTGACGATCGCTAACCCGCTGATAATAGTTATGTATCTATTTTAAAGTGGGACCAAGCTGACACTGCAACCCTAACATCATATCAATCAGCAGTCTAACCCTAACCAATCACCACTTCGTGATATACATGTTACTGTCACGGGTTAGACGCAAGATGTTCATTGTGGCCAGCTCGGATGGTTATCAGAAACTATGTATTGAAGAGGAAAGCAAAGAGAAACTAATCCAAACTAGCCAGGCTGCTAAGAAGATATTTATAGGCCCTTTCTGTCGGATGAGTCTCCTATAATAGAGTCAGCCCTTAGCCTGGGCGCAGCCTTAACACTCTCTAGTCGTAGCCCCTACATTGTGTTCCCGTTGCCCTGGTCACTGTCGTCAGCAAGCCCGGTAGCATTTAAGACGTGACACCCGGTCATGTCGACTGCGTGCTTGGGCGCAAGCTTGGGATTGACCGGGACGTCAGACTTCGGCGGTTAAGCATTGTCGTCATTCTCGTCGGCGAATCCACCTAGGTACTCAGATTTGCCTGACGAGGTGGTCGTTCTGTTCCTATCCACCTTCACGGCTTGTCCCTTGGAACGGCAGTTGGATGGCAAGGCGGACTTATTTGTCTCGTCATCATTTGACTCAGACATGCCGACGCTTGTGGCTACTAGTAGGTTGCTGAAGTTGCAAAGTTGACTGGAAACTTTGAGTAGCATGATCTTTATGTCTTCTGACTGAAGGTCATCGAGGCTGTCCAGCTGGGCAACTATATTTTCCATCGCATCTGCGAGCCTTTTTGAACTGTCGGCCAGGTTCAACAGCGTCATGTTTTGCTTTGTGCAGTCTTCTAAATATAGGATATTTTTGTGGCGTTTACTATCCTTGACGATCCCGATGACTGGCTACTGTTTAATTCCGAACTCTGGCATCGCATCCGCTTCTGCTATGTTGTGTCTGCTGACTTTTCCGAACATTCGCTCGTCGTGATTCCGAGTATTCGTCTCAATTCTCAATGGTTCACGAATAATGTGTGTAAAGATCTCCTTCTCTGGATTGGGTGGATTATGTAACTTAGGGTTAATATTGCAGTTCCGGGTCTGGATGCTAACCCTTTTGTTAGGGTTAGGGCCAGGGTTGACACTATACGGATCACCATATGCCTAAGCTCATAATGATTGAGGTATCCCTGGACACACAGGCAAAGAAACATGATTGCAGAATCAAGCGGTCATGTTCCTTCGAGTCTTTCGAGAGGCTTAAGCCCGGGCGGAAATGTGGAATCTATAGTTATACCACATCAAGTGCTCAAACTACGACAACTTTGATTACCAAAATACCCAACTATCCACCTACTCGTGCCTGTGCTCGCAGTGTTCGTGAACACGATATGGGGAGCTTTCCGCAGGGACATCCTTGATTCTCTATTGCTCATATTCTGTTGGTATGATAACTAGTTCGTACCACAAAAATGCTAAAGGCTAGGGGAAACAAGAGACTAGTAAGCAATTGCGGACTTATGCTCATCCGGAGTTTGCTTATCCCGAATATAGCTGAGAATTGGGCAAAGCTCAGGGCTCACGGCCATAATAGTACGTAATTTTGCACCTTAATATGCATTTTATCTTCATCAAAATAACTGACAATAACTAAATCATGACAAAGCCTTTACACAGACCTCCAAATGCTTGGTGTAGCTCTTGTGACGAAGAAGCGGTGATGTTAGTCTAGAGACTTGATTCAGCTTGGCTACAAAGCAGTTTTGGACTTGTATATAAGACCTCCCCTTCTGCCACGATAGTCAGTCCTGTTGCTATCCTCCATCACCACATCACTTCTCTACCTTTACCAACTTCCTCTTCTCTCCAGTCTTTCGGAACTTCGTTTCTTCCTTCTACCTCTTTTCTCACCTTGTCTATCAACAACCAACCCGGCAACATGCAATCCTGGACTGTTACCTTCCTCCTCGCCCTTGCTGGCACTGCCCTTGCCATGCCCGCTGTTGACACTACCAACACCAATGGCAACATTGTTGCCAGAGATCTGAAGGACTGCTTCATCTTTGAAGGAAACTGCTTCTGCAAAGGCAACGATGGAATCCCTCGTGGCGTGGATATGTCCCTCTGCACGGGAGATGACTAAGCTAAGGGAACTTCGCTCCTAACTATCCAAGAGGCTATTTGTGACCGATTCACATAAATCACCTCGTGTACTCGTAAGCGCTGCATCCAGAGAGATGTAGGGCTAGCCTCACCATAGCAGACCAACCCCCACGGGATGTGTCTATAAGAATATTCTTCACGATATAGCTAGTTTAAATTAGAATTTCTTTCCTTCTTCTTCAATGCATAGTATCTGACAATCTCTGAACCGGCTTATATGAAAATCTATATACCTAGCCCGTGACACTTATAGGCAATGCACTATTCGTGTTCACACGCCAGGGTATCATAGTAGAATCATGCATGACTGGTGATGTATTGTAGAGTAAATGTAGACAGCAACATCTGACCCTAACTAATGCACGATAGTTCCCTCAGGAATATCTACAAAAACTACATCGATGTGGTTGGTGGGCATTGATCATCGGAAGATGCCACTGGCTGGCCACCTTTCATGCAATAGCAAATGCTGTCTTTCCACCAGCAGTCCTGTCCATTGACCCATACTCTTGCACTAAGCTTGGAGTCTTCCTTAGCAGCAGCTACAAACCCTCCAGTAGCAGCTGCGATAGCATTGCCAGTGAAGGAAAAGAGAAAAATAATGGCCCAAGGCTGCATGATGACTGGTGGCTGAGTGCCAAATGTTAGAAGTTGTGGCAGCCAGAAACAGAGGATAAGACACAAGATACACTTACAGAGGCGATGTAGCTATGCTGATGGAAAGAAACGAATGGAAGTGTTGGTGATTAGCTAAAACTTTGAACGAAATCCAAAGGGCAGGTCTTTGAGAAAGACTACAATGATGTTTCGAGGATCGTCTCTAAGATGCTAGTCAACGTGAGCTTGGAGATATGGAGTGAACCTGCATCCGTTAGGTGGTTAATCGACCCTTTTATACACCTGTAGATGGCCTTCAAAGCCGCATAGAATATGACGAATGACAAACTTCTTCTACGATTGACCATTGTAGTGTATATTAGCCCAACATGCTTGGCATAACAATAGAGTAAGCTAAGCCAAGGCCAATACATCACCACTCATATCTGTTAGTATAAGATAACGTACTGGGTGCTTTGGTGCATATGAAGACATGAAGGTCGTGCACATACAACGATTTTGTTGGAGAATAGAGAAGAGAGGAGAAAATCTCATCGCAGAATGATGTGGCCAGGAGAGGTCGGGCCTAGCGAGAGTAAGACAGTGTGGAACGTGTGGTAAGACTAGTCATAGCTTAGGAGCATATAAGAGTACCGCTATGATATCTAGAGAAGCGAAAGATGATCGGTTCTAATTGGTCAATTGCTGTCTTATGTTGTTATACTACACTATGTCTCGTGGGTCGACATGTTCAGTGCATTCGCCTATAACATTCGTTACCAAGTATTAGCCGCCTTGAGGTATCCAATAGTGAAGGGAGTAGAGAATACGTCTGCTGAATAAGACAAAAGACAGTCATGAACAGACACCGTCGGACTTACGAGAGGGGAATATACGCTTACTGACTACCAAGTGTCTGTCTATCCTAGGTTCCCATGGGCTAGTGTGAATCATTCCCTCCCCATCCCCCCGCGCTTAACGTTTACGCAACACTTTGAACAGCCGGCCGGGCTAGCCCTTTTCTCACTGCCCTTGTATGTGCAATGTTAGGCTATCCCTGGATTATAGCCAGAGGCACGGCTGCATCCATGCCGTGTAAGCAGACTCGGACGTGGCCAAACATTACTCACCGAAGGACGAATAAAAGGAAGTGAAGCTTGGATGGCTGCAGAGAGGCCATTCCAACAAACAAGTCATTCATACAATAACTAGATATTGAGTTCTACATGACGTTAGAGCATGTCCAAGCCAACAACTTTCAGGAAAGGGCATGTGACTGCAAGCCCAAGCATACACCCACTGCTCATAACCAAGTTTTCGGGTACCGAGAAGACGAAAAGATTATCAGTACGCCGATACGCTCCATTCACAAACGGTAAGATGGCCACGACATCGAAATGGAGTAAGACTGTAGGGAGAATAAGACCATCAAGCTTTATGCGCCGCTTCAATCATCTGATATGCTTGAGCCCTTGAAGCCCTGTGCTCCAGGATCGGTTATGATGCTGACATCTGAGAAATAGAGTTTTGATGAGTGTGTTACGGGACTTGTAAGTGCTAAGAAGCTGTGCCGACAATGAAAGCTTTAATGTTGGATGAAGAGGGAAGAAAGAAGGAAAACTATATAATGGGAGAATTGCCCGCAGCTCTCCTTTTATACTGAACAGTTTTCCGTTGCCTCTCTTTTCTACTACGGCTACTAACCGCAATAGGAGCTCCCTCGTCACCTTCTCGTGGAGCCCTCCGCTCCGCTCCCAAGCAAGCTTGTTTGATTTGATTTGAACATATTTAACGTCTACTGGAATCACTGAGATCAAACGACGCTTAAGCAAGCTTGTTACTCGCCCGCCGCCTTTTAAGAGACCGGCGCTCCTGCTCGGGTAGCACAAAGCACAAAGGTATTCAAGCCTCACTTAGACAGCAAAATCAATGTAAAGCCATATCCTCAATAGTGTAGTGGTGATCATACCTGCTTGTCACGCAGGTGACCTGGGTTCGATTCCCAGTTGGGGAGAAGATATTCGCAGAGAAGTGGTGATTCAAATCATGGTGTTTTTCTTTTTTTTTTTTTTCTTCCCCTCTTTTTGCTGCTCAACCCGAAAAAACGCCCGATAAGCATACTTCCAAGCAACAATTAGTGGGTCTCAGTGAAAATTCTGACGTGACGTTCGTAGCGTCTGTCGCCTCTACGCACCAGCACGAGCGACAAGCTTCTTTTCTTTTCCTCCAGGTTTTTCAAACGACACGATGCCATCAAGATTGCATTCATCGTATCGTTCGTCACTGATCAATATCAAATACGGTCGATCTACAAAAACCCGTTGCGGGTTGTTATGTAAGTCCGATCATTGCGATCCTCCCCAATTGTTCATTCTCATGAACGTTGGAAGCACCGCACCCAAGATCAGGCTTTTAAACATTTTATTCTCCTTTTTCCAGTCTCGAATTCAATGGTCGTGGAGATATTTCTGCTTGCGCAGAGGTACCGTCTCGCACCGAATAAATTAAGAGATAGCGTCGAAAGTGATTATTTGCGTTGTTCATAATGAGAGAAAAAAAAAAAAAAGAAAGAAGAGTTTCAAGAATTCAGACGCAGCGGTTCCACGGCTTTTGTAGACAGAATGCCTGAGAAATTGTGGATCCATCTACTTAACGTTGCAGCCTGAGGCACACAAGACCCGTATTAATATGGAGCCCTAGCCTTAGGGTTTTGATGCTATCGATAAGTGAGGGTTCAATACCTACCTACCTACCTATAGGAAACTTGAAAGCCGAGCGGAGTCATTTTTGGTTTCTCTAATGACGAAATCCAAGGCCACCTCTTCTCAAACAGTTATTGCTTCTTAACCCACGACACGAGCCTCGATATGAACTCCAAGAACTGCATACACTCTTTCTCCATATCGCCCGCACATTTTCGTACATTATTTTTCAGCCCAGCCTTCCCGGCAGCAAACACACAATCTCCTTGTTCGATGGCGTCTCGGCATTTCCACAGCCTAATCTGGAGCCCGAGTCGGGCCAAATCTCAGATATCACTGATGTCAAGACGGACGCCAATAACAATAACATCTGCACAGAACATCAATACATTATGCAGTGTATCTCCGCAGCTGCCCAATCGCACGCCACAATATGCACAAGCACGGAGGGCATTCCACGTATCAACCCCAAGACTATTAAACCATCACTTTGATACGCTTAAGTTTGTACAGCGACTTCAGAGCGAGGGCTTCACTGAGGAACAGGCAGTAGCAATGATGAAAGTGCTAAATGATGTGCTATCCGAAAGGTAGTTTGCAGCCCCCCGGCTAAGCCTACCGTATGCTGGGCGCACAGAAGCTAACGCCATCGTAACCCCCCCCCTCCCCTCCCTTTTACAGCATCGGCAATCTCACACGTACTACAGTTCTTCGTGAGGACGCTGCCAAGGCCACATACACCCAAAAAGTCGACTTTGCGAAACTGCGCTCCGAGCTGATTGCAGCGACATCGACGGAAGCCGATGCAACGCGCTCGGCACACGAACGGTTAACGAATGATATTGCTAAGCTGACAAGCCGGCTCAAGGATGACGTAGGCCGTACCCAGGCTAGCGTGCGGCTGGATTTAAACCTGGAAAAAGGACGGACCCGTGAAGAAGCCGTAGTCCAAGAGCTCAAGATTAAGGAGACCGAAGCCAAGATCGAGCAAGAGGTGGCCAGCCTATTGGAGAAATTGGAGCAGGTCAAGTTTCAGACACTGCAATGGCTCATTGGTGTTTGCACGGGTTTTGCAGCATTGATGCTGGGTGCTTGGAGATTATTAATGTGAAATCAGGTGGCGTGAGGGTGGCCAGATGGCGAAGTACGGAGATAAGAAGGGGGGGGAAGGGAGGGACAGAGCATGTGATGCAACGCAGCCCGATTTCCACATGATGGGTAGCATCGACAAGCGCAGCCATCATACGGCAGCGAAGAGCCAGGCTCCAAGAATGGCCAAAATCCTCACACACCCGTCCATCAAGACCAAGGCTTGTGCACATGTTTTTGCACGCCTATTTCCTGCACAATTGCCAGATCTCGTTGCAGGGGCAGCGACTTGAGACGTTTCATGACTTCCGCGAACTCTCGGAGCACATAAAGGTTAAGCTTATCAGGAAAGAGAAAAAGAGAAAGAAGGGACGAATGATGCAGTCGAAAAACCAAACAACAGATACCTCACTTGCTGCTGCTATTTAGTCATGCAGTTCTAGAATCATGGTTCGCTCAAGGCGTAAGTTGGAGGCAGACATAGCAATTTTGATGAATTATGAAGCCACCTCTAGTTTGATCGGCCGTCTCGAATATGGGACTTGGGGACTAAGAGGGAAGAAGAGAAAAGATGTGTCAGCAGAGGAGGAACACAAAGCATGGTGTCATATAAAAAAGCATAGAGAAACAAAGGAATAACGCTGACTTGACGTTTGAAGTACAAGCGCTTGTGCGTCAGAAGGGCCAGTATAGGAGAGGTAGCCCCCACCTTTATGAAATATCTCATTGGTCAGATATAAACATGTCTGTGCGCAGAAAAGGGTACATGTTTTCTATAATGGGCAGGCTTCTGGGCGGTGATTGGCTAGAAGGCCATTTGCTCTGGCGGCTACGGCTTGGCATTTAACTGGAAGGGACTTGAGGTTTGTACCAAGTCTCCGAGATCTGGATAAGGCAAGCATGCCAGCGTTGAAGAAGCCAGCTGGAGACAAGCCAATCTGGACTTTTGAGAGAAGAGCCCATCGTCACGAAGTATTCATAGAGAAATGGAGCAAGAGGACTTCAGACCAGGAACCGAGCCAGGCAAGCGCGTCACAGGCCATCAGTTCCCGGTTTCGTCTTTCACCTACTGGCTGTACACTACCGTGTTTCCGTGTTTCGTATCAGCCAGTTTGATACATAAATGCCAGATTTCTAAGCTCTTTGTTGGTGGGTGTTCTAGCCCCTCTGGTCTATTTTGCTGAGCTACTTGGTGATAGTAGTTGCTTGCTTAGTTTCTAGTCCTTCCATATGCTGCTAGCTATAGATATCTCACCTCCTTCCATTTGAAGGCGCTCTTGCTCGTTTGTACTTTTGTAGACTGCCTCTTTCCGTTTGCTCTCCGCCCCATTCCTTGCTCTCCGCCCAAGCCAAGAAACAAACAGCAGGCAGGGGCTTTATATACAGAAGCAAGTTGCCTGATACAGACAGGCAGGCTTTGTTTTCCGTTTGCTTTACTAACCCCACCTTCCGACACTGCTTCACGGTCTTGCTCTTTTCTGCTGCTTCCCTCATACGTTTACTCCTTCCCGCCTTTGACAATTTCATATGCTACTTCCTCCTCCCACGCCCTCTCTGAATTTCCCTTCCCCTCTTTCTTCTCTTTCTTCTCTTTCTTCTCTCTCTTCTTCTTCTTCTTCTTCTTCTCCATCGCAGCTCTTCTTTTGTACACGGCAATAGTTTGCCATCGCTTTTTTTTTTTTTTTTTTCACTTCGTTTTACTCTCTTTCTTGGCATCTTCCATCTTTCGCTTCTTTTCCGGTCTGCAGGTTCAGATATAATTCCCTTTCTTTATCTTTACGTCTTTTTTTAGTGCTCGCCTTGTATTCAACTTCAACTTCTTCTTCCCCGTCTTATTAGTCTGAGTCTGTGCCATCTTTTCAACTCCTTCCTTGACGATATTTCACGACACATACACGATAGTATCATACCCATCGCTATCACTATTAATACTATCACCACGCTCACCAATCTACGCTCGTATATATCCGGAAACCCTCTGATCACTTAGCTGTTTGCTTCTATTTAGTCCCCCGGGCTACTGCCCCATCAACTGGTTGTCTATTAAACCACCCTTTCAAAGCAAAATGGGCGCCGACATGTCTACCAAGACGCTCATAAAGAAGCAGTTTACATCGTCCAAAATGACGTTTAATATACTCTTCTGGGGTATCCATTGGGGTCTCTTCGGCTATGGATGGTATGTCCGCTTCTCTATGTCGTAGCTTCAATGCGCCGGTGTTGCTGAATACTAACATTGCTCTACATAAATAGGTGGAAGCAAAATAACGACGCACGCCTTGCAGGCCTCAATAGTATTGGGCTTTCTGTGTGGATGTCCAGAGGTGCCGGCTTAGTACTTAGTGTTGATGGAACTCTAATATTGCTTCCCGTATGTCGTACACTCATGCGTTGGCTGCGACCCAGAATTAGGTGGCTGCCACTTGATGAGAATCTGTGGTTCCATCGTCAAGTCGCGTATGCTATTCTTGTGTTTTCGACTATTCACACTTTTTTTCACTATGCCAAGTAAGTTGGTTTCTCAATCTCCACACCGAAACTGAACTGCACACCCGGAAGAAGAGGTCACTCGTCTAACACCCAGCCCTCCCCCAGTTTTTACATCGTCGAAAAACGCCAGCTTCGCCCCGAACGCGCCGTAGATATTCACTACACCCAACCCGGTGGCATCACTGGTCACACTATGCTCTTTTGCATGTTACTAATGTACACAACTGCACACGCCAAAATTCGCCAGCAATCCTTTGAGACCTTCTGGTACACTCACCATCTCTTTATCCCCTTTATACTTGGCTTGTACACCCATGCTACTGGCTGCTTTGTGCGCGATACTCCCACGCCCTTTAGTCCCTTTGCTGGCGCCAACTTTTGGAACCACTGTATTGGCTACCAAGGCTGGCGTTGGGAGCTTTGGTCGGGCGGTATATATCTAATTGAAAGGCTCTACCGCGAAATTCGTGCCCGCCGCGAGACTACCATCACACGCGTCATCCGCCATCCGTACGACGTAGTTGAAATCCAGTTCAACAAGCCTTCATTCCGCTACAAGGCTGGCCAGTGGCTCTTTTTGCAAGTCCCCGCCGTAAGCAACTACCAGTGGCATCCTTTTACCATCACTTCCTGCCCCTTTGACCCCTATGTCTCTGTTCACGTCAGACAGATCGGGGACTTCACCAAGGCTCTAGGCAACGCTCTTGGTGCCGGAGAGGCTCAATCAAAGCTATACGAAGACCCAGAGGCAGACCCCATGGCCATGTACGAAATTGCTCTGCGTAACGGCGATGAAATGCCTCAATTACGCATCGATGGTCCCTATGGGGCTCCTGCCGAAGATGTATTCGAAAACGAAATTGCCGTCCTTGTTGGTACAGGCATTGGTGTGACTCCTTGGGCGTCGATTCTGAAAAACATTTGGCATCTGCGCAATGGACCTAACCCTCCCACGCGTCTGCAACGTGTTGAGTTTGTATGGGTCTGCAAAGACACGTCCTCATTTGAATGGTTCCAAAGCCTGCTTTCCAGTCTTGAAACGCAGTCATCACCAGGTAGTCAAGGCGATAACTTCCTGCGCATCCACACTTACCTCACGCAAAAGCTAGATGCCAACACCGCGCAAAACATCATGCTTAACAGCGTTGGCTCAGATGTAGACCCACTTACCGAACTCAAGAGCCGCACCAACTTTGGCAGGCCCAATTTCGAGCGCTTGTTCACGTCAATTCGAGATAGCATCATGAGCCGAACGTATATGAGTGGTTTTGACGGCAGTACAAACACGACAGTAGGAGTATACTTCTGCGGTCCGTCATCGGCTGCTCGCGACATAAAATCTGCAGCCAAGAAGGCAACAATAAATGAGGTGCGCTTCAGATTCTGGAAGGAGCATTTCTAAGAGTGCATGCCAAGAATGTGAAGTCGGGAGAGCGGAGTCTAAAGGCCGGTGTGCAAACTGGAGTGTGATTTTTTGGGGTGTGATTCTGGAGTGTGACTGTGATGGTGACAACGAGAGAACACGAGCTGGTGGCTATTTTTTTTTGTTTAGAAATCAGGCAAAAAGGAGTTGTTGAGGCGCAGAAGCGTTTCTTTTGTCAGCGTTTCAGGTGTTTCGTTTTCTTGAGCTTTAATTCAAGTCTAAAGAACCTTCTATTTTCCGTCTTTGTGTCTTGATGTCTGGGTTGGACACGCCGGGATAATTAGCGTACACGGATATGTGCGAGTGAAAGTCAGGGGGAAGTTTACATGAAGGTGATGATGGTATAGGGCTGTGCGATGCTTAGTTGGTAACAGAGGATTGGGTGGCTGGCTGGACGACTCAACCCTAACCCTTGAGAAGACAGAGCGTTAAAGTCCGGGACAATGCTTTATTCCCTTCTCAGAGTCAGTAGTAGCTCTTGGACCCTCTGTGCTGTACACTCACCACCAGCTGTGGCGTCTCGCTGCTCTCTTTTTCTCTTTCTCCCTTTCTCCCTTCCTCTCTTCCTTTCATTTAATTTGTTTTTCTTTGTTCTCTTGCCTTCCTTCCCCCCCTCACCGCAACATGTAACTCTCGGCTTTTTGATGTCAACTTTCAGCTCAGTATGACGCGGCCGGGCTTATGGGATTGGTCATGGCTATGGCCCCTCCAGCGTTTCGCTTCTTTATGGTGATGGGAAGCTTGGCCTTTCAGCCCTCGTGTCCCGAAGCAGTAATGCCTTTTGGGCGGCTGAAATAGCAAGCTAACAGCCAGCGGCAGCACGGCGAAATGTACTTGCGGCTTGAGTGTGGAGTCTGAGCGGACCAGGGGCCAACCCAAGCTGACCGTACTGTACGTAAACAGTCTACTACTTGGCATGGCGTATATGCACGATGCACGTTATGTCCGCTTGTTATGCCAATGCGCAAGCATCCCCCTAAAGTCCGCTTGCACTTTATGCATTTGGGTCGTCTCTTTTGTGCTCAAACGAGCCAAGCACCCCTGAACTAGTGAGTGACATGCAAGTGTTACGCCATCAACCTAACATAACATAAGCTTGGCTTTGACTTTGTGCCATTTATAAACAAACAAAACAAATGCTGAAAGAGGTGGAAAAGGAAAACATTAGAAGAAAAAAGGCCCTTGTTTTTTTTTTCTTTTTCTTTTGTCACACTCGCTTCCTCTACGGCTGTGTTCTCGTCGATCGCAATATGTGTGCAGTAGTGAAAGACGAAGCAGCAGGGGAAAAAGAAAAAGAAAAAAAAAACAAGGCTGGCAGCGTTTCGGCATTTTGAGTTGCTTTGAAGCGGACCGTAATCTCTCGGTTGCTTTGAATCCCCATGGAGGCTGAATGGCGGCCTGATGTTGGGTGGCAATGGCTTTTGTTTACCGCCTTGGCCTTGTCCTGGCTGGGATAGGCATTGTTGGGGCGGAGGGGAAGGAGAGGGAAGGAAGGGGGGAAGGAGAAGGGGCTGCCTTACAATGGCTCTGATGAGGAGAGGATCTTCTCTAACTGGGGTTCTTCCGCTCGTATGGCTGGCTGGTATTGGTTGTTCTAGACTGTGCGGCGGGACCGGGATGTCTGGTTCTAGTGTGGTCGGTCTTTGCCTTTTGGATTCTTGGGTTCTGACTACAGGCGGACTAGGTGGTTTGGGGCCTTGATCATGATCAACCGTATCTATTCATACTGGACAAGGGGAGCCACAGCGCCTGCAACGTTGGACTGATGAATGGATGGTCGACCTACAACTCGGTGAATAAAGGAGGAAAGGGGATGAGATGGTCGACGGGGAGGCAGCGAGAGACTGCAGCAGATTTGGTATATAACCCCGCCGCCGTCGCCGCCCTTGGGTTGATTATTTTCCTCTTCACCTCCTCATCCACCCCGATCATACAAGCCTACAAGAGTCCTTTGTTGTAATTCCAGCTAGAGTCACTCTTTTGTACATACTCCCTTTCCTATTTCTTAATAATTCCTAACTTCTAATTCTCTTGATTATATTTTTTTTTCTTTTTTACCCCTTACAACGATTCACAATGCGCGCCACTCAGATGTTCATCGTTGCCCCGGTCATGGCCGGCCTAGCCGCTGCCACGGCGACGTCCGCTGACGCCTGCGAGACTGAACAGGGCAACAAGCCATCGTTCCCTGAAGTCTCCGTCCCCAAGGGCCCTGCTCCATCATCAGGCAGTTACAACGCCGGCACCGTGCCCGTTTACCGCAGAACATACGGCTCTGACAGCTCAAACAACATGGGCGACTCTAAGAACTTTGACAAGCAGTCTGGTGACAACTTCTCCGGTGCAAGCTATGGTGACAAGTCATCTGGCTCAGATGCCTTTAGCGGAAAGCAGTCTGACGACAAGAAGGTTGGCTCCGGTGGCTTCGACGGCAAGAACTCTGGTTCCAAGGAGACTGGCTCCGGCTACTCTGCTGGTGGCTTCGACGGTAAGAACTCGGGTTCCAAGGAGGTTGGCTCCGGCTCCGGTGGCTTCGACGGCAAGAACTCCGGTTCCAAGGAGACTGGCTCCGGCTACTCTGGTGGCTTCGACGGTAAGAACTCCGGTTCCAAGGAGACTGGCTCCGGCTACTCTGCTGGTGGCTTCGACGGTAAGAACTCGGGTTCCAAGGAGGTTGGCTCCGGCTCCGGTGCCTTCGACGGTAAGAACTCCGGTTCCAAGGAGACTGGCTCCGGCTACTCTGCTGGTGGCTTCGACGGTAAGAACTCCGGTTCCAAGGAGGTTGGCTCCGGCTCCGGTGGCTTCGACGGCAAGAACTCCGGTTCCAAGGAGACTGGCTCCGGCTACTCTGGTGGCTTCGACGGTAAGAACTCTGGTTCCAAGGAGACTGGCTCCGGCTACTCTGGTGGCTTCAATGACAAATTCTCCGGTAACAAGGATGTCGGCTCCAATGGTTCCGATGACAAAGAGTCTGGATCTAAGGACAAGGACTCGGATAAAAATGAAGAATCTAGCTCCGAATACTCATCTGGCTCTGACGAGTCGGGATCTGACGATTCGGGATCAGACAGCTCCAGCTCGGAGTCTGGCTCTGACGACTGCAATGAATGCGATAAGCCTGAAGTGTCCAAGGGCCCTGACGCCGCATCTTCCACTACCGCCAGCTTCGCTGTCGGCACTGCCCCCAGCCGCACCGCTGACAAGGGCGCTTATGCTACCGACGTGCCCGCCGTTCCCGCCGTTCCTGAGGCCCCCAAGGCTCAGACCACCGAGACCCCCAAGGGCACTGACACCCCCAAGGTTCCCGAGGTCCCCAAGGGTCACGAGTCCTCTTCATCCACTACCGCCAGCTTCGCTGTCGGCACTGCCCCAGCCGCACCGCTGACAAGGGCGCTTATGCTACCGACGTGCCCGCCGTTCCCGCCGTTCCTGAGGCCCCCAAGGCTCAGACCACCGAGACCCCCAAGGGCACTGACACCCCCAAGGTTCCCGAGGTCCCCAAGGGTCACGAGTCCTCTTCATCCACTACCGCCAGCTTCGCTGTCGGCACTGCCCCCAGCCGCACCGCTGACAAGGGCGCTTATGCTACCGACGTGCCCGCCGTCCCTGCCGTTCCCGAGGCCCCCAAGGCCCAGACCACCGAGACCCCCAAGGGCACTGACACCCCCAAGGTTCCCGAGGTCCCCAAGGGTCACGAGTCCTCTTCATCCACTACCGCCAGCTTCGCTGTCGGCACTGCTCCTAGCCGCACCGCTGAGAAGGGTGCTTATGCTACCGACGTGCCCGCCGTTCCCGCTGTCCCCGAGGCTCCCAAGGCTCAGACCACCGAGACCCCCAAGGGCACTGACACCCCCAAGGTTCCCGAGGTCCCCAAGGGTCACGAGTCCTCTTCCTCCACCACCGCCAGCTTCGCCGTCGGTACTGCCCCTAGCCGCACCGCTGACAAGGGCGCCTATGCCACTGACGTTCCCGCTGTCCCCGAGGCTCCCAAGGCTCAGACCACCGAGACCCCAAGGGCACTGACACCCCCAAGGTTCCCGAGGTCCCCAAGGGTCACGAGTCCTCTTCCTCCACCACCGCCAGCTTCGCCGTCGGTACTGCCCCTAGCCGCACCGCTGACAAGGGCGCCTATGCCACTGACGTTCCCGCTGTCCCCGAGGCTCCCAAGGCTCAGACCACCGAGACCCCCAAGGGCACTGACACCCCCAAGGTTCCCGAGGTCCCCAAGGGTCACGAGTCCTCTTCCTCCACTACCGCCAGCTTCGCTGTCGGTACTGCCCCTAGCCGCACCGCTGACAAGGGCGCCTATGCCACTGACGTTCCCGCTGTTCCTGCCGTTCCCGAGGCTCCCAAGGCTCAGACCACCGAGACCCCCAAGGGCACTGACACCCCCAAGGTTCCCGAGGTCCCCAAGGGCCATGAGTCCTCTTACTCCACTACCGCCAGCTTCGCTGTCGGTACTGCCCCTAGCCGCACTGCTGACAAGGGCGCCTATGCCACTGACGTTCCCGCTGTTCCTGCCGTTCCCGAGGCTCCCAAGGCTCAGACCACCGAGACCCCCAAGGGCACTGACACCCCCAAGGTTCCCGAGGTCCCCAAGGGCCATGAGTCCTCTTACTCCACTACCGCCAGCTTCGCTGTCGGTACTGCCCCTAGCCGCACCGCTGACAAGGGCACCTATGCCACTGACGTGCCCGCCGTTCCCGAGGCTCCCAAGGCTCAGACCACAGAGACGCCCAAGGGCCATGGCTCTGACGACGATGAGTCTCCTTCGGATAACGAGGATGAAGGTTCGTGCAAAAAGTGCTCTGGCTCCGAAGTTACCGTCTCTCACTCTGCCGGATTCACTACCTCCACCACTGCCAGCTTTGCCGTCGGCACTGCCCTGACTCGCACTTCTGAGCAGGGCGGATACGCTACTGGCGTTCCCTCCGTTCCCGAGATTCCTGGCAACAAGGGTCCTGGTGCTAGCACTTCTGGTAACTCCGCCGCCGGCCCTGCTCCTACCCTGAACCCCAGTGTTCCTGCTGGCTCTTACGGCGACAAGGCTGTTCCCACTAGCTTTGCTACTTCCATCACCTCATCCCTTGGATCCGCCAAGGGCATGGCCACCGGTGCTGCCAACAGTGCTAGTGGTTCCTGGAGCAAGTTCGCCACCGGAAACGGTGCTGTCCCCACCGGTGTTCCCAGCTCCAGCTATGGATTCAACCTTGGTGACAAGGGCGAGGACAACAACAACGGTCTAGGCGATATTGTCGCTACCATTGAGGAGATTATCTCTGAGAGTGCTGAGACTCTGGGAACTATCTTCTACGGCGAGGGATCCCGTACGGAAGCCAACTGCGAGGAGAAGGATTGCTGGAACGGCGGCCAGTGCAGCTTCGTCGACTACGACCTGCCTGCTGGCATCGATGGAACCGCTTCGATTGCCGGTGATATCTGGAACAAGGGCTCCAACTGCGGTGGATGTGTTGCTGTCAAGCACGAGGGTCAAGACTTCACTCTGATGATTACGGACCAGGCCAGCAGTGCCTCAAACGCCACTCATCTCGAGCTGACTCCCAAGACCTGGGACCTCTTCGCTGCTAACTCTGACTACCACGTCATCTCGGGCCTGAAGTGGAACTGGACTCCCTGCCCCATCGAGGAGGAGCCTCTCTGGGTTCGTGTCCACTCTGAGGCCACCCAGCACTGGTTCGCTATCACCATTGAGAACGCTCGCGAGCGTACCTCTAAGCTTGAGGTCTCGCCTGATGCTGGTAAGACCTGGAAGGAGTGCTCTCTGAACGACTACAACCTGCACGTTGTCGATGGTTCCCTGGACGCCGAGTCCGTGTATGTTCGCGCCACCTCTATCACCGGCAAGGTGGTCACTGTGCCCGATGTTTCCGTCGCCAAGGATGCTGTCGCCAAGGCTGACAAGAACTACCTGTAAAGCGTTTTTGTAATTGGAGGAATTAGCTAGCCGGATGGCGACTTAGGATTCGCGGTCGTGCTTGATCTGATCTGGATATTAACGGTACACAAATCATTAGACTTCTCGTTTATAATATAACCTGCACATATTTTTATGCCAATCATCCTGCATTTCTTTGGTACATAGCTTCTGGAGCTTGAGTGACTTGTCAAAGATTGGTATCGTTGAAACTGCTGCTGATTGATGTAATAGTACCGCGTGTATGTATCAGCAATGGATTACCGTTTTCGGGGTGACGTAGACATGCAACACCAAGTATAATGCTTCTTATAGATTGAAGTCAAGATTTCGGGCACA
Organism: Ceratocystis albifundus; assembly: GCA_002742255.2. Lineage (NCBI taxonomy): Eukaryota > Fungi > Ascomycota > Sordariomycetes > Microascales > Ceratocystidaceae > Ceratocystis > Ceratocystis albifundus. The sequence continues at coordinate 2,445,078 of MAOA02000035.1, read as the reverse complement.
TCTGCACATCTGTTCCCCATTCCGTATCGCAATTGACCGTTAGACGAGGGTCCCGATGCCCTTTCTGTGAGGATGCATCTGTAGGTTCCGGTGCGTGAGAAGGCCAGATATATATGTATATCTATATATTGTGGGATGCCAGTTGTGCGTAAGAGAAGCTAACCTTGAGCGAATTCTGAGAACTGTGATTCACGACTCAAGGCTACAGTCAATGCAAAGTTCAATTGCGCAGGCGTCAGTAGTCGTATGACTAGCAAGTATAAAGACCAGCACCATTGAAAATTTGTGCGTAACGGCCTCACTGCTTTATCGTCCGCCACAACTGCAGTTTCGTCAGCCACATTAGGAGGCATGGGCTGCCCCACTCAGCCACACTCTATGGTAAAGGCGGTGAGAGCCAAGCTCCCCACCCTTGTCACCAGGCATCCTTGAGCTTCGTTTTCTGCCACAAGCGTAACTGGCCACACGAGAACCAACAATCAAACACAGGAGAAAGCAGATTGGCTTTTATCTCTTAATATTCTTTTTATCTCTACAAGAAAAAATAAAAAAGTCGCTTGTCGCTGTTCTCCTTTGCCTCACCTGCGCGCCTCAAATCTCTCTCCAGATTCCTGTTCTCCTTTTGCTCTTCCCTTCTTATCTCCTATACAAATAGCCAAACCACCCTCCCTATCCGCTCCTATATCCGTCACCATGGAGTTTTCCGAAATCTTGTGAGGCCCTCCTCGAATCTAATCGCCCGCCCACTCATCGGCAAACGAATGAGCGCTCTGTCTTCTATGTCCTATTAGCCCTAATCTGGCCCAACACTGACTGTTTCTTTCTCTCTCTCTCTCTCTCCCTTATAGCCGTCTGGCCAATCTGGCTGTTGCCGGCATCGCCGCTGTTTCTGGAGCTTTCTGGATCCTGAGCTTCTCCTGGTACGTCCCCTAGCCAGCTTTTTACTTTTATGCGCCGTCTTTGCGATCATGAATTGATGCTAACCTATTCTCCTCCCACTCTAGGCATAAGTAAGCTAATTTGTCCCACTGGCCGTCCCCGTCTTGCCGTGTCTTCACCAAGCTCGGCTTCCATTCCATCTCGTTCGTCTTCCGCCCCATGCCAGCGACTAACTAATCACGTCCCGCAGTCTGATTCTTGGTCTCTACCTCATAGCCTTTGGTGGTGGTATCGGTCTTCTTGGTACGTTGCACTTTTTTCCCGCTGCTTCGGTTGACCCTTGCTCTGAGGCTCGAGCTCGAGCTTGGCCACAACAACACCCACACTAAAACGTGTCGTTTTCCTTTTCTTAACTAACGACCTGTTTCTCTCTTCCTTGCAGAATTCCAAATCCCAGCCCAGGCCAACCGCTTTGCCTCGTTCCTGTTTTCCTTCCTAGGCCGTGGCGTCTGTAAGTGCCTTCTTCCTTTTCACTCTTCAACGCATTTCTGCTTCAAATACACCAACTAACTAAACCCACTGTTTTGAAGTCTACTTTTTCCTGGGTGCCATAATCGCCGATGGCATGATCCTCTTCCAGATCATGGGCGGAATCACCGGTCTCATCGGTCTGGCCTACATCGCCCTCGAGTTCTTCCCTGTCATTGAACCCCCGTCCAACATGCGCGAACTCGACAATGGCTGGGGCGCTGAGGGCGTGTAAAGCTACCGTTCGTATGTCAGCCTGCGTGCAAAAGTGCTACATTCTGTCTTGAGCCTCTCTGCCACCATGACCATCTACAATACTAAGCCTTTGTTTTACATCCAATACAAGGAACAAAAAAGCGGCTCTTTTTTTTTTTTTTTTTTTTTTCCTTTTTTTTTTAAAGACGTAGTGCAATCTACCCGCTCCCCAATCTGACGGGGCTATGCACACAACTATATCTCACTAAATAGCACATAGCTCTGCATACATACATACATACGTACTATATGTCATGAGCAATGTAAGCCTTTGACCCGTGCGCTCGTGAAACTCAAAGCATTTCTCTTTTGTTCTCTTCGTGCGACAGAAGCCGCACATACTCGCGGGCATTTATAGATTTCCTATCTCTGTGACCATTGACATGCGCTTTACGGTCCATGGCGACTTTCTTTCATCCTACATGTCATCATCCATTTTATTGTCACACAAATTCCCACATTTCCACGAAGATGGAGAGAAGAAAAGAATATTGCTTATGACGTCATGCACACCATCAAGGTAGCTTGTATTGGCAGGGAGAAAGAGACATGTGTTTGCTCGAAATTTGCCGACAACTCAAAATTATGATCGTAAAGAATAAGCCGTCAGTATTCGTATATTCATCCATCAGTTATTGTTGATATTCCAATGCCGCTAGCTCCTCCTCCTTGCGTGCTAGCATCTCGCGCATCCGCCGCGCCTCCTCTTGTAGAGCCGCTCGCCTTGAGATCACCGCCTCGTGCTCAACGCTATTCTCGCGACCGCTCTGCGCGTGCATCGACATTTGGTGCATTAATGGACCAGGCGGCAAGTTTAGCGGTGGAGGCGGCTGGGATAATATATTATGCGGATACCCACCATTGCCACTGGAGCCGCCATATATCGATGAGCTGCCTGGGCTGGCCACAAAGCTTGTGCCAGTGCTTACCGGAGACCGCATGCCTGGATGATCTACCTGTGACATTGTGGCGTTTGTAGACTTTATAGAGTATGTATTCGCATGAGAATCGTCATACCGGGCTTCAGCCGCTCCGCCATCATTGGCAGGGTTGAGAATAGAGTTAATAGACGATATGCGTTTTGACGAATCAGATGCCGCCGGCTGTAAGTGCTGATTTGGCGGAGATAAACCCTCGGTGGTTGAAAAAGAACGCTTGCGTGAATGCGCCAAGAATGGGGATGGGGAGTTGGATGGTTGCCGGTCGTCCATGCCGCTTGGCGGTAGCTGGCCGGTATTGTGCAGCTGAACGGGTATATTTTGGAATTGTCTCTGGTTCTGATTCTGTTCTTGCCGTTGGCTTTTAATTTGAGCCTGTCGCTTGTGTTTCTCTGGTACGCTTGGCCTTGGGTTCGAGTCTATCATCATGGAATCACTATATTCCTCTGCATTTTCAGGCCTTCGCCTGCGGACTCCTAGGTTCACCGAGCCATCTTCATTTAGTGTTCCCCGCTCCATGCTGGGCTCCGGAGAGCGGCCGGGCGTGTGTATTCCTTCACCACCCTCGTGCTCTGAATCATGGGTAGGAATAATACGCTTGCGACGCTTAATGACTGCCTTTTTCATGGTAACCGGTCGGTGCGAGCCATGCAATTTGTAATAAAGGCCTATATTACACAGCTAGTTAGTTTTCTACACCGCATCAGTCTGAAATGGGGACCACTCACCACAGGCATTGCAGATAGCACGACCAGCTTCATCCCTTCGCCATAAAGGAGTGATGGTCGTACTGCAATTCTGACAAGCAATTACCACGGTAGAATTTTGGGTTTGTATCTCAAGCGCAGCAACGTCAATGGGTGCGGGTCCTTCAGGCTTTGGGTCAGGGGAAGTTGACATGGCACTTGTTGAGGCTCCTGATTCGTTGTCGGATTTGCCTTGACCCTTAAGCAAATTCAAGCGTGCGGTCTTTGATACTCGGTTGTTGAAGGCTGGACAGCCCCCACAGCCTTCAGCGCCCCCTGTCCCATTGCACTTGCCGCCTCCGGGGCACGTGCCGGTGGACTCTTCGGCGGAAACGTATGTGGCGCCCTTGACTGCACCAGACTGGCGGGAGGAAGAACCACATATCTTGACCCGAGATGTGCCAACTTCAGTGGGGGCAGGATTCGCGGGTGGTCTCTTTAGTTTCGTTGGCCTGGCTGTATTTCGGGCCTTATAATATAGGCCACATGCGTTGCAAATAGTAGCGCCCTGGGCAGATCGTCGCCAGAGAGGTGTTTGCGTGGTTTCACAGTTGCTGTATTGCGCAAGTTAGCCGTCGTGTTGCTGCATGAGCTATTTGTTTATCAGCAATATAGAGAGTCAGAATAGCAGGGGTCTCAGGTAACCTTGCTTACCTACACACTTGACCTGTTTGGCCAGAAGGAAGGGCTGATGATGCACGTGATGCTGAATTTTTGGAGGATGGTGGACTTGGCTCAATACCAGTGGGCATGTTGGAGGCCGTGCCATGCTGAGCTGGCTGTGTGTCTTGCATGTGGATATCACCATTTTCGTCGGCAGTATTGTCAAAGCCAGGCAACGGGCGACGCTTTTTTGATGTGGAATTCCGCTGATTAGACTTCATTGGGCGGGTTGGCAAAGCAGTTCGTGAGGAGGAAGAAGCCACAGGTGAGTTTGAGCCACGGGCTGAAGGCCCCAACGTTGACGATTGTGGACTCTCTGTCATTGGCATACACTGGAGGAGGTGGTGTGAAATCGGTACGGACAGGCAGTAGCAGTAGCAGTAGTAGCTTTGAGTATCGTTGTACTAGTGGTAGTCGTAGAGATAGAATGAGGCAGCACCCAGGTATGATGCTTTGGACGGTGAAAATGAAAACAGCTCGCGGCGAATAGTAGGTGAGACGAAGAAAGAAGAACGGCTCAGGAATAAAAAGTGACTAAGGAGTGCGACTTCAATGATATAGCAAGCTGTTTCCAAAAGGAAGTGACAGGGGTATAACTGAAAGAGCACGAGAGGTCAAGAGGTCAAGAGGTCAAAGGGGAGGAGGAGGAGGAGGAGGAGGAAGAGTGGCCTCGTCCAGAAAGGGACTAAGTAGTAGTAAATAGTCCCAGTTAAGTAGTTTGTTGAATAGCAGGCAAGCGGCGATGTTTAGCTTTATGTTTGCGTTGATAGGCTGTAGTGAACCTGTTGCCGAACTTTGTTAATCCAGATTCATAATAACAAGAGAAGTGAAGAGAAGTGAGGAAAAGGGCAAGAGCGTTTGTGTGAGCATCCCGGCCAGAGCAGATGGTTTGTTTCGTTCGGTATGGACGGGAAAAGTGTTGCTAGGAATACGGGTGTATTTTTCCCTTTTTTTTTCTTTTTTTTTTTTTTGCATAAACGACAAAAGAAGGAACAGTACTGGCAAAAGTACAATAAATAAAAGCAAAATTGAACAAAAAAGGAACAAAAAAAAGGACAGCAATGGGCCAGTTCTCGTCCTGGCCTAGCCAAGTTTCAAAGGGGAGGGAGCAAGATGGGAAGAAAGACCGGCTGATCGACCTGATCCGATGGAGTGAGTGTTGCGAGGGCAGAACTTGTTTAGTAATCACGAGCACTTACTTGGAGGCGAAGATGAAGCAGAGAGAAAATTTCCAGGAGCAAATAAGGCAAAGTGACGAATTAAGCTGGCTGGTAGGACAAAGGAGCCAAGGTCGGTCGGCCAATTCAAGAACGCAAGAAAAGGTCAGTAGCCAAAATTCGTAGTAGCTATTGTCTATTCTTACCAACCCCTGTGCTGTCTCTGTCTATCTTGGTATCTTGGAGTCCGTGTCTGGCTCTTTTTCCTTGAAGTTGGATACTGACACTAATACTGATTCTGATACTCGCGGCTTCCGGCTGGCTTGACTCTGTGATGTCAGCAAAACAGCCCCTGGCGCTGAGCTCTAAGTTGAAGGAGGATGAGGGAGGGGGGGGGGGGGGAGGGCCTGGGCCTAGAAGCGAATCTGAGGAACGAGAAGAAAAAAGCAACACTGAGAAGAGCTTGGGCGTATTCGTGGTTTAGGCTTCCGTATGTAGTCAGGGCACACAAGACACACACCACACCGGATAGACGCACGCAAACACACAAACACGCTTCACGGATGGCGCAATGAAGGAGAGAAGGGCCAGGCCATGGAGACCCAAGCGTCAAGCCTGGTAACGAGATCAATGGTGGATGGCGGCTGTCAGTGGCAATAGGGACAACTGCAAGCAAGTAAGACGATAGTGGCCGGCAAGCAGCGCCAGTAACAAACGATACGGCAGGTCGTGTCACGTTGTGTCCAGTACTCGAGCGCTAGCCAGCAGCAACAGAGAGCACGGAGAAATAGCAGAGTTGAAGAGTGTTAAAACCGGCGTTACAGACGGGCGTGATGCATTATAATAGAAAGGAGAACCGCGAGACAGGAAGCCAACACAAGCTAAGCGACGCCGAGATGGAACGGGTTTGGGGTGAAGAGTTTTAAGACAGAAAAAATTAGGCGGGCACAATATGTGTGATGAGGGCAAGAAAATCCTAAGGCCTTGCGATGCCTGTGTGTCCAGATGAAGCCAGATTTGAGGCTGAAATGGGCTCTTTTCTCTTAATTTTGGGTTCTTTTTTTTTTTCTTTTCTTTTTTTCAAGCAGCCTCGTGACGTGACTGGCTCCTTCCTTTTTTGTTTGTTTGTTTGTTTGTTTGTTGTTGTTGTTTTTTTTTTTTTTTTTCATGTTTCCAATTTACTGTTTCTTTGCTCTCAACTATGGTCATCACATCACATGGAAGTCGAGAAAAAAAAATCACCACAACAGCAAGTCGCATGCTGTTTGTTTGATATTCTCTGTTTGCTCTCAGGCCTACTCTCCCCTCCATTTGCCTGTGATGTCGTTGAGCTTGACGCTTACTCCGTTTTCACGTTTTGACTAACGTGATTACATTGCCTGTGCTCTAATTGGTCTTCACGATGCGAAACAGGAACGCGGCCCACTTTAACTATAGTTCACGACGTTTTCTACAGGGAACCCCGGCTTTAGCTGCCTTTAGTAATGGGTCCAGTAAGGCAGGCGGCAGTTTGACGGACTTGGGGCATTAGGCAATATTGGCAATGCTTGGTGATAAAGTCATATTATATATTATTAGCTGACCAGGGGCAATATATTGGTGGGAGATTTGAGAATTTGTGACCCAAATTTCGTCTTTTTCTGCTTGACGCTGATGCTCTATTGGTGCTTCTAGCCCGTTCTCCTGCATTCTCTTCCCGCCGTCTTTTCTCTTCCCTGATGCTTATGTCATCATATCTGCGGCTAGAGCACAACCAGCCCCTTAACTACTCTGTCTGTCAACAAGGGTTCGTATACCCTAAGTCACCATCTCCACAAGCGATCCAATCTGATTAGCTTGTTTCGTCGAAGCTAAGCATCGCCAAATCTTTGACTCGCCTTGCCGCTCTTCTCTTCTCTTCTCTTCTCTTCTCGTAAGTCTCCCCAGCCAAGTCCTTTATTCTATGCACCCGCCCAACCGGCCTGAAACTGCCACCGCCCTTGCCCTCGTATCTGTCCGCCGGTGCTGTCGTCGCTCCTCTCTGCTCACATTGATTTCGGCCTCTTTCTCTGCTGCATTTTCTTGTCGCTTCTACTAGTTTCAAAAAATTCCCCACAGGCTCACACTACGGCCACCTGTCTCTCTTTCTCTTCACAGCAAAGCTAATCTCGCAATCAACACCTCGCTAGTGACGGCTCGCGATACATGTAAATTTGCCACCTCCGCGATATAGTAGTCCTACGGCTCCTGTTGCACACACTTGATCCTGTATATTCGCTACGGCCTCCCACTATTCGCCGCCATGTCCAATGAGCAAATGTCCCTCCCGACCATTGTCACCTTTATGGCCGTAACAGCTCTCGTCATTTGGAAGCTTTTTCTTTCGCCCGCAGATGCTGCTGGCTCTTCGCCGCGCAATAACATTCGTGACTCGGCCGCTCAGGCCCAAGCCCGCGAGACTAATGCCCAGCGTATCTTGCAGATGTTTCCGCAGGTTGACCGGCGTGCGGTTCTCTGGGATCTGCGCCGCAACGGCAACCGCATCCAGGTTACCTCGGAGCGCATTTTGTCTGGTCGTCTAGAAACGGTAAGTCTAGCTTTTGGCCTTGTGCGAGTGCGCACTAGGTTCGGGGAAGGGAAGCCAAGAATGGAACTCCAGTTTGCTGACTGTGCATTGCTTGCTCTTTCAATAGCCCCCTCCCACCTTCCAGCCTGTCCGTCCTGCCGGTCAGGGCGATGCCACACCAAGCTCGGAGCCTTCCGCAACTAAAGCTGCACACCGGTCTGAAGAGGACCTTATCTCCCGCTACAAGCTCCAGGACAAGATCAGTGTAGATCCGACGTCATCCGTGCCTGAAGATCCAGCTCAAGCCGCAGATGCCGCTGCCGCTGGAAAAAGCTCAGCTAAGGCATGGAGCTCAAACAAGGAGGACAGACAAGCGCTCTTGCGCAAGCGCCGCGAGGACATGATTCTACAGGCGCGGCGGAAGATGGAACTCAAGCTGGCGGAAAGACAATAATCCCGCAACAAACACTAGGACAAGCCAAGAGATCGAATTAATCTACACTGTCGATTTTGCAACGCTGACATTGTCCAGCTGAGACGTAAGTACTTATCGTAGTGCCGTAGGCGGGTCATATCGGCATGTCTTAAATGCATTGTCGAGACTACTAACACGTCATGGAAGAATACCGTACAGTCTCTTAATCATCGGCACTACGGCATCAAAGTGAATGCACATGTTAGGGTTAGGATAGGGTCTATGGTGTCTACGTCTCCCTGGTTCCACCATCACATGCTTTGCTTGGGCTTGTATCCCGTTAGAATGTGTCTTTCTTTTGCTTAGTCCTGACAATAGTATATTTTTCTGGTTAAGGTGGGAGTACAAATGAAGATAAGGGCGGAGAAGCGAGACTTGTGGTCGTTTGACTGTGCTTTTTGGCTCGTCTGGCGTTATGCATGCACATCTCCTTGGTCACAGAAGAGAATAAAGGAACATGGGAGATGGCCTTGACGTCATTACTGCTAGGCTGCAAGCTCAGTTTAGGGGGAGAGGGACTGTCAGCCTGGCAGCCTGGATCTGGATATGTGCAGGCTTAGTGTCCATAGGCGTTGTTTAGTGAAGAGTACCTCTATATTGCTGTAGATCTCTAGGGTGGCTGTGCTGTATTTCAGGCTGGACTTAGTGGACCCACCCCATCTAAAGCCTGTTAAAGCCTACTAAAGCCTGCTAAAGCCTGAGCTGGTGCTGTCATATATTGCTGGTTGCCCGGGGTACGTTTTTTGTGGGCTTTTTCTCTCGTGTGTGTTTTTCTTGAGGCTATTTTTTCTTTCAGGCTTCCTCACTGTGAACTGTACCGTACCTTTGCTTTGATTTGGCCCAGTGGAATAAATTTGATGCCGATCCTCTCTTTCGTTCCTTTCATGTTGTGCTTGTGCTTGTGCTGTCCTTCTCTCACGCTTGGTACTATCGTGTTTTGAACCACACATTATCAACTTGATCCCGAAAACTCGCGCTTTTTTGCCGTGTTGGTTGGTTGCTATGAAGACGCTGTTCGTGTTCCTATCTTCGTATTCATAGCCTCGAAACCTTCCTCATTTGCTCCTTTGAACTCGCCAACGAAGCCTTGGATGGGCTGCTGCTGCTGCTGCTGCTGCTCATAACGTCCTTCTCCTATACCAATCAAGCATAGCATCATCCGCATCCGCATCCGCATCCACATCCACGTCTGCATCTGCATCTGCATCTGCATAGTATCTTCACGTCTTTTCGATCCTCCATATAGCCTCTCTACCACTGTCGTCATGGTCAAGATTGACTTCAATAGGGACTACTATGGCGATCTAGGTGTTTCACCATCAGCTACCGACGCCGAAATCAAGAAGCAGTTCCGCAAGCTTGGTAAGAAACAAGATACCAAACACTCATAGGCTTCTTTGGTTGGCCTATGTACCGTACCGTCTTGCTTGTCTCTAATTAACCGTGTTCGCCCTCATCTAGCTCTACAGTACCATCCCGACCGCAATCGTGGCAACGAAGAAGACTCCAACGAAAAGTTCCAAATCATCGGAGCTGCCCATGAGATCCTGTCCGACCCTACCCAACGCGCAAAATACAATGCTGGCCGAGCACAATACACTAGTGGCTTCCCACGTGCATCCGGAGTCCGGGGAAACCCATGGGCAAATGCTGGCTCTCAGTTCCAACCACCTCCACGACGCCCAAACGCAAAAACCTCTGGCTCCGGCGTGCCTCCTCCACATCCTACTGGCACTGGGAGGTTCTCTAACTTCGCCTCTGCTGTCCCGCCTACCGCCAAGCAAGGCTCGGGCTCTGCTAGCTCAGACGGCTTGAAGAGTGCTTATGCTGCATGGCAGAACATGCGCAACGAAAAAAGCAACTCTTCATCACATAAAAAGTCACCCTCGCCATCCAAGAACACCTCATATGCCCCTCCCCCTCCTCCCAGACCGTCTGCCGCCCAGCCCGTGCGCCGGCCAGTTCCCAAGACCCCAACCCAAAAAACCGGCGCTGAGCCTTCCTCTGGATCCACCCGTCGGACTGGCTTCCATCCTAGATCCGATGGAGACGAGCCACCGGTCTCCAGCTCAAATTATTCTACTAGTAATAGACGTAGAATGGAGGACTTGTATGCCAACGCCGGTGACGATGAAAACGACGTAGACGACTATAAGCCCGAGAAGCCACCCCGACCACGCGTTTCCACCCAATACAGTATCCCTCGGGATGAAGCCTTTGCTGACACCACTAGCGACGAGTCTTCTAGTGGGGAAGAAGCCACAATGAAAGTGCCCAATGCAGCAAGGCCCAAGATCCCAACGTCACGAAGAGGGGCAGCAGCTGCTCCCAAGAGGACACACGACCAGGCGTCCACAGATGCCCCTCGGAACTCTCCACACGATGGTAAGCTGCCTGTTTTTTTCTCTTTTCTCTTTTCCTTTGTATTTTATTGGCCCTCCCCCCCCCCCCCCCCCCCGTCTATTGGAGCGCAAGCTAACAAACTCCCTCCCCAGTAGATGAATTCGACACCGGTGCTTCAACTGCTGGTTGTAGTACTCCTGCTGGTGCTACCACGCCAATGTACGACTTCCCTCCCCGATTTTCCAGTACCAGAAATACCCTAGCAAAAGATGCCTTGCTGCCGACTACAGCTACGCCCCATCCAGGCGAGTTGCGGCCAAATATACAACAGCATAGTAGACCTGCTTCAAAAGGGCGTAGTTTTAGCTCACGTCCACGCTGCCAGTCTGGGTTTACCGTGGGTTGCAACTACGATCAACCAAGAGACACTAAAAGCTTCAGTGTCTCCTGTGCAGCTCGATCCCAAGTGTATTCGAGTACTTCATCCACATCCCTGCTACCGTTCGAAGTCGTCCAAAAGCAGATGCTCAATGTTCTTATTAATCCAGCCGACTCCAAGGTCGAGTCGGCTCGCTCTCAGATACTTGAAACTGCTTCTCCCCAGCGGGGGCTGCATTCCCTAGCAAATATCCGATCAGACAAAACTAACATGCCTCATTCATCCAGCTTCAACTTAGGCGATCTCACAAGCCAGCTGCCGACAGATCATGCGTCTGGAACTTTCAGTAGACGTAGCACTGGTAACATTGAGACTCAGTTTTCGCCACAAGCCCCCGAAAACTTCACCTTTAGTGCAGGTGGAGCTTCTACGCCTGGCTCTGGTGGCGATGCGACCTCTTTTCTTAAACGTAAATCGACAAGCGCACGTGGTCAAGCTGCTTCATCAACAAGCCCAAATAAGTTCTTTAGCTATTCGCCAAGCTGCTCACCAACAAAACAAACAAAGTTTGACCCTGCTACATGGAACTCAAAGTTTGGACGGGAGACATTCGTGCCTCCACGAGTCTCTCCAACCCGGAGCAATACCTCTAGAAGCGCAACACAGAAACATGCTTCCATGAAGTCATCCGGTAGCCAGCACAGCAACTCTAGCGAAAGTAGTACCATGGAGACACCGATAGGGAAACTTGCTAGAGGCAATATATCCAATATCGACAGTCCCAACGCTATGGATATTGATTCTCCACCTTCTTGTGGCCAGACGACCCGCACGCCAAAGACATCTCAAGCATCACATGCGCGTAACGTCCCGGTAGAGCCAGCAAAGAAGGAGTGGCGATCAGGCGACCTTGGGGGTGGCCCTGCTATTGCCCAGGATGTCCCTCGGCGTAAGTTGGATGATGGAGGCTTCCGGGGGTCAGAAGACTCACCGGAGTTCTACGACTCCTTGAATGATTTGCGCAACGTCGAGCCGTTTATATCGCAGCCCGGGCTCCATTCCATGGACGATTTGAAGATGAACTTGCCATTTGAGAGCAAGGCTGAGCCAACCCCGCTGAAAGCGACGACACATGACAACGCCAAAGTGCAATCGCTTGACTTCCCACAAGTGCCTATTGCCCCTGTGTTTCCGATGGCTAGTTACACTGGTGCACCGTTGGGGGCAAATGAGCTGCAAGGGTATATAATCAAGTTCCAACAGTATCTTCGTGACTGGGAGGCCTTTGATAGGCGTATTGTCTCGCACTTTGAAAGGCGGCAGGCCAAGATTGAAGCGGCCCGAGCCTCTCTCGGTGCAGCAGACTTATTAGGCGATGCAAAGCTCAGAGATCAACTAGAATGGGCGAGACAAGACCGCGAAGTGCGGAGGCGTTGGTCTATGGCATGGGAGGAACATGAGATGCAGGTGCGGCAATACTTGGAAGTCAAGAGTCGAGTGAAATAATGGAAGAGAGGGTTAGAGACGGGGAGAAAGAATGCAGACAAAGTTAGACTATTCCGTTAGTGCGAAGAAGCTTACGACTAGAGACAACAAGAAACAAAGCCAAGCATAAAGATATTAGTCAGGAACAAAAGAAGATGCACGAGGCGACAGGAGACGACTAAGACACAAGGGCTCGGCTCGTACGTCTGAATTAGGGTTGATAAGAGGACAACGAAATCAGATAAGAGAAAAAAAAAGTTTAGGGCGACAGTGCATATGTAGGTAGACAAGGCCAAGTACAAGTACAAGTACAAGTACAAGTACATGTTGTTTGCTCGATTTATGTATGTAAATATCTGTAGAGGAGACTTTGAGCTGAGCTGAGCGGTTGGTTTCTTTTGAAAAGTTGGATTAGCCTATTCGTTGGGGGGCGATGATCGATGGTTCCTTCCCAGCTTGCCAGGCTTCTTTCCGCCTGCTGCTTACTTAGCAGTTTTTTTTTTTTTTTTCTTGTGAATTTTTTTTTTTTTTTTTTTTTTTTTTTTCTTAGTAAAAAAATTCTCATCAACGCCAAAAAAAAAGGCGGCGTTCACATCAACATCAACATCACAGCTCTTCCTGCTTCCATTGCTTTGACCCGGAAACAAAGCAATTGATTTTCAGTATCTCGGTATTCACTCGGTGCGGACTTGTCTTTTCCTCCTCTGATAGAACTCATTGAATGCGCCAACTTGCGCTCACTACATTTACGAATACAACGAACAACCAACGGGATAATTAAAAAAAAAAAAAAAACGAATTAACACCAAATTTTAAGTCACAAAATTCAGTTACAAATCAGACCTTTCTAGCCTCTAAACCGGCTTCTTATTCGGCGCCAACGTTTTGGCATTATACTGCCTCAAGTATAGACGGCTCAAAACGGCTTGCGCAGGTCATACAGCTCATAGATACGGCGTGATTATACGGCAACTTGTCATTCTGGCCCTGCTTTTGGTAGCTTTGTCTATCCACTAGAGAACGCCTGCCTGCTGCTGCTTGTTGGGCCCCTCTTTGATTCGTTGCCTGCGTGTCTTTTCCAATCATATTTGTGTTCTTTTTGTTTTTCTTTTTTTTTCTTTATTTTTTTTCTTTTTTTTTCCCCCTGGTGCCTCTTAACTTCTTCTCTCATCATGTCCAGCCGCCCGAAAAGAAAGGCTGCTTCTTCTCCCGGAGACGCCCGCGCACAGAAACAACACCGACCCGTTAACGGAAAGCCTTCTATCATGCCAACTACTGCTGCTACTGACTCTGCATCTGCAGCTTCCAGTACTCCAAATGGCCTCAGCAACAATAGCAGCTCAGGTGCTGCCGTCCCCCCACCTGCGGGAAACTCTATACGAATGCCAGTACATTCATACCCAACCGCCAATCTTGACGGCAATATATCTGATGACCGTGATGACACTCGCAGCGACGACCTTTCGGACGACATCGTTGAGGAGTTTATTGATATGCCGAGCCAGGAAACCCTAGAGTGGCAAGCTGCTATAGGAAACGTTGTACCAACTGTCGTGTCTATTCGCTTCTGTCTGCCGTGTTCTTTCGACTCTGAGTTTGCAGACACTAGTGAAGCTACAGGATTTGTGGTAGACGCTGAGAGAGGGTGAGTCTTGTCATTTCTATGGGCGATGTTTTCTTTGTGTGGTGGCAATTGGCTTGCTTGATCCCCTCTCGCCCTGCCCTGCCCTGCCCTCCTTGCCCAACAGCTGCTAGTCTAGCCTGATATTCTCCTGCTAATCCATGCTCTTCCGCATTTCTAGTTATATCCTCACAAATCGCCATGTTGTTGGCGCTGGACCCTTCTGGGGCTACTGCGTCTTTGATAACCACGAAGAAGTCGACGCCTATGCCGTGTACCGCGATCCCATCCACGATTTTGGCATTCTCCGCTTTGACCCCAAGGCTATAAAGTATATGCCTGTACGCGCCCTGGAGCTCCGTCCCGAGCTTGCGAAAGTCGGACTCGAAATCCGCGTTGTTGGCAACGATGCCGGAGAGAAACTATGTATCTTATCCGGCGTCATTAGTCGTCTAGATCGTAACGCTCCCGAATACGCAGACGGATACAGCGATTTCAATACTTGCTACTATCAAACAAACGCCGCTGCTAGTGGCGGTAGTTCTGGTAGTCCTGTGGTCAATATTGACGGCCATGCCATTGCGCTCCAGGCCGGCGGTAGAGTAGATGGCGCTTCAACTGATTATTTGCTTCCCTTGGACCGTGCTGCCCGGGCACTTAAATGCATCCAAGAAGGCCGCCCTGTTGAGAGAGGCGACATTCAATGCCAATTCCTGCTCAAAGCGTTCGACGAGTGCCGGCGCCTCGGCCTCAGTCCCGAGAGAGAGGCGCAAGTTCGCCGTGAATTCCCCCATGTAAACTGCATGCTGGTTGCCGAGATTGTGCTACCAGAAGGCCCTTCACATAAGAAGATTGAGGAAGGAGACGTCTTAATTGAGGTTGAGGGTGAAATTGTGCCTGACTTTATCCGTCTCGATGAAATTCTAGATTCACATGTCGGAAAAACCATCAAGGTTGTGCTACAACGCGTAGGCCAAGAGATCGAGGTCGAGATTGAGGTTGGCGATCTGCATAAGATCTCGCCCGACCGCTTTCTCACTGTCTCTGGCGCAACCTTCCACGATCTGTCCTACCATCAAGCCCGCCTATACTCGGTACCTTGCCGCGGTGTCTACGTTTGCGAGGCTGCTAACTCTTTCCGCTTAAAAACTGCCGAGAGCGGCCTCGTGCTTGAGTCCATCGACCACCGCCTAACCCCCAATCTAGACACGTTTGCCGCCGTCATGCAAACAATTCCCGATAGAGCCAGAGTGGTCGTGACGTATAGAAACCTCCGTGATTTGCACACTTTGCACACCACAATTGTCAGCATTGATCGCCACTGGACCAAGAAGATGGAGATGTCCGTGCGTAATGACAAAACCGGGCTTTGGGACTTCACTGAGATTGGTAAAGCTCTGCCGCCCGTGGCCCCAGTACCCCGCAAGGCCTCGTTCATCGAGCTGCAACACACATCGTATCCGGCTGTGGCCGAGCTTGTGCGCAGCTTTGTGCAGGTGTCAGCTATCATGCCTATGAAGATTGACGCGTTCCCCAAGAATCGCCGCTGGGCTATGGGCGTTGTCATTGATGCCGAACAGGGCCTTGTAGTGGTATCTCGCGCCATTGTTCCGTTTGATCTATGCGATATCACCATCACCATAGCCGACTCTATCCAGCTAGAGGGTAAGGTGGTGTTTTTGCATCCCCTGCAAAACTACGTTGTTGTCCGTTACGACCCAAAGCTTGTCGATGCGCCTGTGCAAAGTGCTCGTTTAAGTACCCAGGGCCTAGGCCAGGGCGAGGCAACTCACTTTATCGGCATCAACCGCCAGGGGCGTCTGGTCCACACGGCGACTTCAGTGACGGAGGTAACGGCTGTTGCTATTCCACCGAATAGTGTAGCACCACGCTACCGCGCGGTTAATGTAGACGCTATTACCATTGACAGCAACCTTGGTGGCCAGTGCGGTTCCGGCGTTTTGGTGGGCAGCGATGGTACGGTGCAGGCCTTGTGGTTGACATATTTGGGTGAGCAGTCCTCGTGCTCTAGGCACGACGAGGAGTACCACCTGGGTCTTGCCACGCCTACTCTGATGCCCATCATCGCGGAGCTCCAGGCTGGTAGACAGCCAAACCTGCGTATGTTGTCGGCTGAATTTAGCGCTATCCAGATGTCTCAGGCGCGCATCATGGGAGTGTCTGAGGAGTGGATGCACAAAGTGTCGGAAGCCAACAAAACACACCACCAGCTGTTCATGGTCAGCAAGCGCTGGCTAGTGCAGGACGAGGAGGACGACAACCTCGGACTGCATGAGGGTGACATCCTGCTGACGCTTAATGACAAGCTGATTACACGTGTGGCCGAGCTAGACATTATGTACTCCAACGATGTGTTAATGGCACGCGTCGTCCGCCGCAACAAGGAACTGGAGTTGAAGCTGACGACGACCAAGACGGACGATGTTGAGACACATCGTGCACTGTGGTTCTGTGGTGCGATAATCCACCGGCCGCACCAGGCAGTGCGCCAGCAGATCAGCCGGCTGCCCAGCGAGGTCTATGTGTCGGCTCGCAGCCGCGGCTCGCCCTCATACCAGTACGGGCTTGCGCCTACAAACTTTATAACGCACGTGAATCGCACGGAAACCAAGACATTGGATGCGTTCTTGGATGCGGTACGGGAGATTGCGAATAACACTTGTGAGTTTCTTTCTTTTTTTCATGTATTATCTGATCTGTTGCACGTTGACTTGGGGCCATTTATTAACGACATTGTTTTACGCAGACTTTGTGCTCAAGGCCGTCACCTTTGACGGTGTGCCGTGGGTCGTTACGATGAAGAAGAACGATCACTATTTCCCCACGGTCGAGTGGAAGAAGGATGACTCGGACCCATGCGGCTGGAAGCGCACAGTATACGAAGACGGTAGCAGCAAGGATGACAAGACACATGCTGCTCTCGAAGCGCCGATTGAGGAGGTTGATACAGACAATGCAATGTCCGGTTAGAGGGCTAGATTACGAGGGCCAAGAGTCTATAGGTGTATATTTGCACGTACCAGTCACGTGTCTCAAAATTTAACAATATTCAGCCCAGTACAGCAGCTGGTCGATCAGCTAGTCAGTCTGCTTGAACATGGCAGCAATAATTTTACTTTTATACGAGCTATATGCACCTGTGTGCGTGTCCTGCCCTCTCAAGCCAGGACTCCCTCCCTCCGTCCCTCCCCAACAACAACAAGGAATAAATACCAAGGGCTGTCTTGAAGAAAATGGAGTCTAGACTTCCGGACATAAGTGCGGCGGTGGATGACTTGCAGCACTACTGGGGGGGGGGGGGGGTTAGGTAGGGAGGGGCATTAGGGTGGACCAGGGTTAGGGGCTGGTATTTAGGGTATGTAGAGCTGGGAAAAAGGGGGAAGGAAGCTTGGGTTGGGTTGGGGACAAGCCGGGAATCTTTGATTAATAATGTGTCTTTCTTTGCCTTTGTTGACTTTGTGTGTCTTTTTATTTTTTATATTTATTTTTCCCCGTCAGTCATCGTCATGCCCGTCGCTCCCATTTTTTGAGTGTATGCAGACTTGAGAGAATAAACTGCGCGAAAAAAAAAGAAAAAAAAAAAGAAAAAAAGAAGCGGTGAAAGTGCTGCTGCGGCTGCGGCTGCGGCTGCTGCCTGTCTCCAAAATGATACATAAAGAAGAGGCAAAAGAAAATGAACAGCAGCTCTAAGCGGCAAGATGTGAAGGATTAATTTGGCTTAATCAATTTCTTCGCTCGCCCTCAACAAATTAAGACAACAAAAGAAGCGGCTGAGGAGGAGAAAAGACAAGCCGAACAGGCAGGGCAGGGCAGGGCAGGGCAGGGCAGGGCATGGGCGCACCCCTCTCCTTCTCCTCCCCCCCCCCCCCCCCAATTCGCTGTAAAGAAGGGGTGCGTACAGTTTGTACGCAGGTATACAGGCTCTCACGGTGCTGATAATGTCCATGTTGGAGGGAATATAGGGGACAAGCACGCCGGTACGACGACACACCGACTTGGACTGGCCCTGGTTGCTCTGGACAAGCCCGTGTAAGTTGGGCAGCACGGGCGGTCTAGCAAATCAAGAGCAAGGACGACGAGGCGTGCGCCTACTTGTTTGGGTAAAAGGGGTATCAGTACCGCTCCTCCTAGGGCTTATCTTTGTCTTGTCTTGTCTTTTCTTTTCTTTTTTGTTTCCCCTCCTCTGCTCCGAGTCTCTTGCCACATAGCGTTGCGTTTGGTTGCATTGCGCCAAGATAGTAGTAGTAGTAGTAGTAGTAGTAGTAATAGGAGGTTGAGGTCGGGCTCTGGCTGGCGGCAAGAGAGACAATTGGAAATAGATAGAGACAGATAGGCCAGGGCGAAAGAGTGGGAACGGGAGAGAGCACAGGAGGCAGTATTGATATTGCTTACGCGAGGGCCAGGGCAGCTGGCTGGTAGGAACAAAGCCCAGCCCACGAAACGGCCAAGACTTGTTGTTTGAACTTGCGAACATCGAACGGCTTGGCAGATGCCGATTATACACCATCGCATATGCTGGTAGGGGGGAGGGGGAGTACTCGCCGTGTCAGCGGCACACCCACACACATATGCGTGCGCGGTGTCGTGACAGTTTGTGTTTTTGGCTTGACAAAGCGATGAGACGGCCGGACTGCTGTTTGACACTGCGTTTCCTTCATGGGAAGGGGAGAGGACACTTACTTTTCTTCGCTTCTCTTGGCTTCTCTTCTCCCCGCTTCTCTCATCTTCCTCTCCCTCTCCCTCTCCCTCTCCCTGTTCTCTTCCTTTGCTACATATCCATATCACTCGACGAGGTGCCAGAAGCCAAGACTCCCAAGGTCTAAGGTCTGAAGTTCCCCACTATTTCCGCCCCAACACCCGATTCCGGGGAAGGAAGGAATGGAAATTGAGATTCTGACGTGGGAGGAAGGCAGGGCAGGTGGCGCTGGGGTGAGGGGGAGCGAGGGGAGAAAGGAGGAGGAAGGAAGGAAGAAAGGAAGGAAGGAAGGAGCTCTAGCTGGCTGCTTGTCTATCTGCAGCAGAAATCACTAAAAAGGAAACGACCTCGCTGTGTTTTAGTGTTTTAGCCTCAAGGTAGTTTCCCTGCAAAGGCTACTTGACTTGTACCTGTACCTGTACAAGTACAAGTACCTACCGTAAAGTGAGAGTAAGAGTCATTCGGGCCCCGGGTGTACCAATGTACACGCTGGTAGTGCACATGGCGCACACAGTGGCGTTGCTTGGGGTTATAAATAAGACCGGACGCTCTCCCTCTCCCTCTCCCTCTCCAACTCTTGCGCTGTTCTTCGTTGTCCCCTCATTAACTATACGCTTCGGTTATTCACATTCGCCGCCCGCTCGCCCGCCCTTACACTGCTTTTTTTTGTCACTTCCTCCTTGAGTTTTCCTGCTTCTTTCATCTCCCATTTCCTTCTACCGTTTTCCTGCTAAACAACACCATGTCACGCATTACTGCTCATACTGCCAAGTTTGCCAGGGCCATGTCCTTGAATGCGGCAACGGCCGCTCGTCCGATGGTTGCCGATTCTCACCACGCTACTGCGGGCCTGATGCCAAAGTACGCAGAGCTGCTCAATGGCCGGAGCACTGAAGATGTAAGTCTAGATTAGTTACCCGTCCTGCGGTTTCGCCTCACAGTCTTGGCTCCATGCTAACACCGGCTCGTCCCCTCTGTCCAGCACTCGCGTGGAATTCTTACAACCCACGGCCCTCGCTACAAGCTGCCCACAAAGCGCCCCCTCATGCAAACCTTCACTGCTTCTGCCTCCACTGCCTCTGTTGCTGCCTCCGGCTCCAGACATATTGACGCTGCCATGATGCCCGCCATCACTCCTACTAATGCCGTCTCGGATGATGGCATCAGCGTGCCGCTTATCGATGGACAGGACCAGCACACAACCTCAAAGCTCGCCGAAGCCGAGGCAGCTGAGAGCGACTCAGCAACAGACCGTGTCGTTGTGGCTGCCGACCCTTCAGTGGTCTCCCCCTCAACGCCTCTAACATCAGTGCACTCCATGGGCCCGGATAATGTCGAGCTCAAGTTTTCGCACCAGGACCCGCACAGTCTGCACAAAGGCAGCTACAATGCCGGGGACAGCGAGGGAGGCATGTTCCGAGATATCTGGAAGGGTATCGTGGACGATGTGACAAGTACTGTGAACCTGAAGTAACAAGTCAAAGTTACAGGCGAGGCTTGTCCGTGCGATGCTGCTGTACTGGTACCCTTTGGACCAACCAACCAACCAGTCATGTTTTGTTTCTTTTTTTTTTCTTTTTCTCCATGTTTTCTCCCTTTTTCTACACTCTCAAGATCGGAAGGGCTCCGTCGCGAGAGCGAACCAATTAATAATGACGTTATGTATATTACCCCCTATAAAAGCCTGATAAAAAAAGTGATGTGTCGTTGGACGATTCGTTGTCTGATATCTGCAGCATAAACATCGTGTGTTGTGGGCCACCACGCCATGCATGCATGCATGCACTTGGTTGGGGGAAGAGAGAAGGGAGAAGGGAGAAGGGAGAGGCATGAGTGTCAATACTGCTATCTGTATGTGTGTGGATGTCGCATGGGGCATGTGTGTTCGACGAGATTCTCCACCGTGTATTGAGTGCGCGTGTCCTCTGTGTAATGGAGCGGATTCTTGCTATTCGCTGTCTGCTCAGTCTTTTCCTGCAGCCTCCCTCTTCATGGGCTAGGTTGACACAGTCGTAGCTTACGGTATCATTAGAAAATGTGACATGAGCTGTTGTAGACTCCAGTGGCCCCAAAGTGGGTGAGCAAGTGAGGTGTAGATGGACTTATGGTGTGGCATGCATGTCGTGCGAAGAGTCAGCTGATTGCTTGTCTTTCTCGTCTCCTTCTATCTGCGTGATATCGGCTTTGGCCTCCCCCTCCCTCTCGCCCCTCACCCCATCATCTCACATTCTCTCACGCGTATGATTCAAGCTGCGCTTCAGCATATCACAACAGGCGGGTAGGATAGATACGCCCCCCTCTTCCCTTCCCTTCCCTTCTCTTCCCTCATCATATCTGTTGTTCTTGCTCCTTGATCACTCAAACGTCTTGAAACCCTGAATATTATTAAGCAAGCAGGCAACAAGTCAAGCCATACTGGACGAGGCCAGGAATGGAGTAGAAAAAAAAAAAAAAAAAAAAAAAAAAAAAAAGGGCCGTCCATCCTCGTTCTCTTCCCATCTCCCGTTCCCCTCTCCTCTCGTCTTCGTCTTCGTCTCCACCTCAGCCTCCACACGTCAGTTATGCGCTGTTCAGTAATTTGTTTCTCCCCCTCGCTCTCAGCTTCTTTCATTGCAGCAAGTCTAAGCTACCGACCGGACTACACAAACACAAACATGTTTCCCCCTCCTACATCTAACCCCAACTATTCCCCAATACAAAGCAGGCACAAAACAGACAGACAGTAAACAGACAACGCAAAAAGAGAAGAAAGGAAAAGAAGAAAGAAAAAAAAAGATAAAAAAAAAGCAATGTGAAGATACGCAGATAAGGCAAACACAAAGACATAGAATAGACGCCGCAATCCCGTTCTCTACTCCCACACTCACACTCACACCCACACCCACACCCTCCCCCCAATCGTCTTTCCCTCTCTCGCCCTACCGCCTCTTCATGGCTGGCCGGGGCTTGCACTCCTCTTCCTCAACAGGATGCAACATGACTTTGAGCGGAAGCTGCTGCGTATTGGCTTGGTATCCCTTGCTCCAGTCGTAGCCAACCGCATAGGCAAAAATGTTGCCCGTTTTGCTAAAGGCCGTGCTGGTAATGCTGCCGCCGACGTTGGGGTAGCCCTTGAGCCGGTGCTTGGCGTCCTTGTCCCAGAAGTGGAACGTGCCTTCGGAGCCAGCCGTGCAGAATGTACCGTGGACGGGATTGAATGAAATGCTGTTGACGGCGTAAACGTTGACAGTGTTGTTTGCGGGAGGGTCGCGGTGGCACTTGAACGAGAAGTTGAGTCTATGAGCGAGACAAACAGAAACAGGATGTCAGCAGTACGTTCTACAACAAGAAAAGTGAAGCAAAGAAAGGTCTAGTCAAACTAAGGAGAGGAGGAAAACTCACGACGTGTCTTTATCCTGGGTGTAATGGATAGCACAACGCCCCTCGATACTGCCAATAGCAAATCCAGCAGCATCGATAAAGCAACTGACTACACGCGTCTGCCACTTTAGCGGACTCTGCAGGGTCTTGAAAAAGGTGGTGGGGCTATTCAGGTTGACTACATTGATGTAGCGATCGGCCGTGGCCACAACTAGTAGGTCTTTGCACACGTCCATTGAGTACACGCGCTCTTGCACCTGCAGTGTCGCGGCCGGCTGCTGCTGGCGCATATCCCAATACTTGACCGTCTTGTCCCACGAGCCAGAGACGACCATGGGCGAGCCATTAATATCAAAGAAGCGGACACATCGCGCCGGCTGGTCGTGGCCACCGATTTGGGCAGTTTGCTGCGTAGCGAGATCACACACCTTGATCTGCTTGTCGGCACCAGCGGAGGCGACTTTGGTTCCGTCCTGGGGAGGGGGAGAAATGACGTGTTGTTAGCACGGGTAATGGTAACAGCGGTTAACGGCGACCAAGAGCTAGAAATGCCCTGCCTGCTTTGTCTCACCTTTGAAAAATCACACGACAGCACCGGACCCTCGTGCTCGAATGCATGGCGACCCTCGCTCTGGCCGTTGGGAGCTACCTCGTAAATGCGGACCTTTTTATCCCAGCTGGATATGGCTAGAAAGTCAGAGGCCTGCGACGCGGCTGGTGAGAAGGACATGCAGGAGATGGTATCTTCGGGAGGGTTACTGAGAGCTACATCTTTGCTCAGATCGCCAGTAGTACTGTTGGTGGTTGAGGAAGAGGCGGCAGCCGAGTTACCGCCAAAGAGAGTCGACATTGTGAGGTATGTGGATTTATGTGTAGATGTGTCGGGAAGACTGTTCGTTTCCTACGGACGGGGGTTTTCTTTTTCCTTTTTTCTTTTTTTTTTCGCGACTTAGGGTCTGCTGTATCTGAGGGTATCCGCTGAGAAAGCAACTAGGATCTGCCGTATTCCACAGTGACGCGTGTAGCTTTTTGTTGATGATGCTTATAGAGTTCAGACGAAGTGATGATGTGGTGATCCTTTAAGCTTCAACGCAAAGCTTTCCTCGGGAAAAACAATAGAGATTATCGCCAAGTTCAATTGCACAAAAAAACGCATCAAAAGGAAGGAAATAAAACGCAGAGATGGCTGAAAACGGGGACGCCAAAATTAAAGAAAAAAAAACAGCTTCAATACTCGTTCTTAATATCGTCAAAGCAGGCACACTGGAAGTAAGGAAAAAAAAAAAAAAAAAAAAAAAAACATGCAGAGCTTCAACGTTTGTCAGCCTTGTTTCCAGGATGCCAGCCTTGAGAAGGTGTGGCGTCACATGAAGCTTCACGCCACACTCAGCCGCCACATTAATGACAAAAAAAAAAGTGAAAAGCTTTTCTTTACGATTCCCCACTTTATGAGGCATGAAAATTTCGTCGCCGCCAGTATAAATAGCCTTCCTGTCTTACTTCTTCTTCCATTTTTTCCTAGTTTCTTATTCTCTCGGTGTGCACCACCCCCTCGCCTGACAAATCGCTATCGAAGCTTTCATACAGAGACTCGGTTGCAGTTTCTGCTCCGCGTCTCATTCGTTAATTCGGATATCGAAGCTTTGGGAGAAAGTCCCCGGACATGGATTTCACTTCTGGAATCTGCTGCGGAAACGCGCCGTCGGAGATATCGATTGCACTCTTTGGGTGCTTTTGTCGACGGCTGACCTCTGCCTGACCCTTGTCCTCAGTCTGGCTCTCTACCCGCCTCACTATCTTCAAACATCGGCTTGCGCCCTCTACAAGCCGTCTTGGGACACAGCCAGCCCACGGAGCTCGCCATGATCTCAACTACCACCGCCGCGAACCAGACAGTTTTCGGGACGAAGATATGAGTCCCTTGTCATTTGGTCTCTGGGGGTTGTGTGGTTGGGTCATTGGGCTCTCAAGGTTGGTTCCTTTTGACGGCGTCGTAAAGGACGGTTTCGAGCTGGTGGGCGAGTGCGACGTTTACTTGAGACGCCTAGTGCTGGGGGCGCGATGGGGGCGCTGGAGGATAACATTGTCGTGTTTTGATAGGCATGCGATTGCGCGTTGTGCGTGTTGTGCTCACGCTGTCTTTGGGCAGCTGGATTCAACATTTGCGACGGGTTACTCGATGGGGCTCATTCTCGGGACGAGGGGGGGGTCACCCATAAGGCGCTTTTTTTTTTTCTTGTACGAAAATGGCGCCGACGACGAGGACATGCTGTCGGTTCCTCCTTTCCTATGGCTTGATGGCAACAACATGCTCAGGTTTCCTGTTAGCGGCTGTGGTCCTTCGCAGTCTCTTATTTCTGGATCTACGACGAACTCTCCCTTTTTCTTTTATACACTCTAGGTTCCGATAATCATGTCGGATCCTGTCACCGTCCGGGAAGCAAGGTCTGTGAAGGGCAGCCGCGAGCAAGTGCTCTGCTGTCTGTCTATGTTAGGGACCAGGATGGAACCTAAGCTAGGTTCTTGAACAGGAGCAAGTGGGGATGGAATGTCGGTGGTATGAGTTTTACTTTCTTTCTTTGGTGATGATAAAACATATAGAGTCAAGCACTGAATGGCGACTGATCCAATGGACAGCGCTTTCCTTGATGATACTCAACAATTCTTATCTGATAGAAGAAAGAGAAGCTCTAGCATTTCACTGTAGGTAGCATACCTGATAAGCAAGTCGGCTGCCCCAAGGGTGTCGGTCGCAAATAGCATTTTCATCTAACTAGCTAGTTTATATTTTGACTATGAAACATGTCACAAGACAGCCGAATGACAAGTCGGCTATTCATTCTTGTTGCCCTTCAGCCACTGTGAGCCAAGGCCAACCAAGTCTATCGTGCTTTAAGGATCTGTGAGGCCCCATAGAGCGACGTAGTAGAAGACAGAAGACAACCAGGGTAACAGTTATGACTTTAGCTAAAGGGACAGAAGTCTCTTGGTGATAGATGGTCTCAGCCTGCGTCTATGCAGGTTTCCTCGACGACTTTGCGGCATAGAGAGAATGGCTAACCAGCAGGCATGCGACTTCGCCATTCCACAGACACACACACACACACAATGACAGCTTGCAGCTTGTTTAGGTTGTAGATCCGACCACTAGTGAATTCAAATGGTTCGTTCTCACTCAGCGAAAGCAATCAAGAAATATAGCATCACCCATCACTCACCATACATAGCTAGTATCTACAACCTTGACGAGGCTTACTTGATGCTAGGCCTCCTCGCAGACGGCTTGGCCACTATAAGAGCGAAAAGGTGTGGAAGGCTGAAAGGAGTCCAAGTCATGCAGACCGTCAAGGCCAAAGCGTGGGCTATCTGGCCATTTGTCATGGGTAAGTCAACATCACCTCGTTAGCTGCTGACAAGAAAGCAAGCCTTCCGGGAACATGGCTATCACTACGACTAAAAGTGTCTGGACTGGACTGGTAACGAGAGGCTGCAATCGACAGAGTAGACAGTCCGATCACATAGCCGCAGTTGCTTATGACCTTGGATGGACATGAAAGCTACCAACCAGTCTACGCTTCATTGACATGGAACTCTCGATCAGATGATCTGACGATCTATAATCTGCATCTCAAAGACCCTGCCCTTGTCTGCCCTTTGCGCCACCCGCCAAGATACAATGAAAGAAAACAGCACGAGGAGGGGTAAGGTCACGGCGGAGTAGGGGCTTGTCTAATGTCTAACAGCGAACTCTACCACCTTCTTCTCAGAAGGCTAACCATCTCCCTTCAGTCTTCGGACCCCCAAAGACCCAACAGCTGCCAATGAGGTAACCTCTCAGTCTAAATTCCTCAAAGGACATAAATCAGATCTCTCCTTGGTGTCTATCCGTGAAGCAACCAAGTCTTTCTCTAACATGGCGGGGGTGATGGCACATTAGATGGCTTTGATGAAGTCACGACGAGCAGAGCAGAAAAGGATGCGCCCATGTAGCGGAAGAAAGGCGGCTTTGGTCAATGAAATACGGCCAATCGGTAAAGTCTTGATGTGCAATTAGTAGTTAGATAGTGATAGGAACACTGAGCACTCAAGTCTTCACTTTGGCCACCGTCTATCAACTGTTCTGCAGGTAATCTCATAAGCCGTTTATTGTGTTTCCCGTCAGTTTTCGCCTATCCCTCATTAGTACATCCGTATGTATTCATATTCATATTCATGTTGCCCGCCAATAAAGACTCCATAACGCCTACTCTGCCCTACCTTGTATGCCAAGCAACATATGGTGGAAACCAACCCAGCCCGAAAACCAAAAACAACAAGCCGCCTCCCCCCCCCTCCCTCCCTCTCCCATTTGATATCTAGCAGAACGTATACATACGTAGGACAATATTCCAGCGGTTCGCTTCACATCAGTCCGCTCAGCACAATTTTGTTCAGGTTGGCTACCTCAACCTTGACCGACGAGCGCGTTGCCTCGTCAAACTCCTTCATCGAGCCCTGGAGAATAATCTTGCGCACCTTGGAATCTGCCTTGGCAAATTGCTCGGCAACGGGCGGCGTGCATTCGCGATTGGAGGGAATCAACATGAGGAGCTTGCGGTAGCAATCGATCAACACATCGCACAACGTAGCAAACGTCTCGTGGAAATCCGGGTCAAACGGCAGCGAAGGGGTCAACAAGTGTGAATAGGACTCTCCGGGGAACAGCTCTGTTTCTGTGGCCGCGAAGGCTGCGGCATTGGCCGATGCTGCGGGCCCGGCGCCTCCCGAGCCGGCGTCCATATCGCCATAGGCCGCATCGGTCGCAGCCGACGAGCGGCGGCGTACTCCGGGCCGGCGGAACATCTGTGGCAATCGAGCACGTGAAAGCGAGCTGGAGCTGGCGTTTTCACCATGAAGTTGCTGGAAGGTTTCGAATTCGGCTAACAAGGTATTAAGACTGCGTAGGTATTCAAGTGGTGTTGCGCCATTATGGTCGATCACGGTAGGGAGGGAAACGCCCAGAATCAAAAAGTTGGTAGCTCGCCGGGCGTATCTGGAAGCGTTGGAAGCACTCATACGCGAAACGTCTGGCCGGTCCATCTGGAACGTGTTGAACCAGAAAATACGACCCTCGTTTCTAGAAGAAGCGAATTAGTATAGTGCACTACTGGCGTGAGTGGGATTTAGAGCTTGGAGACTTACGCTTTACGAAGGTAATCCAGCGTACTGATGCGCTTTCGCGCCAGATCAGCTATGTTCCCGTGCACGCCTCCATCAAGGCCAGGCACAGTAGGCAAGACAGAAGAAGTATATGAAGACATGAAGCCGTTGGTAAGGCCCGCGGAGCTATGCGAGGTTGCCAGTGACGCAGAGGTCAAGGTGCGGCTCGGGGCGGGGAAATCAGAGGGTATAAGCGGACTGTAGGCGCCCTGCTGGGGATTGGGGTTCGTTGAAAGAGAGTTGCTGGCGGCGGGGTTGGATTCGGAGCCAGTGGTAGAAGAAGACGTAAGATGGGAGTGAGAGGCAGCAACAGCACTAGCAAGATCTGGCACTGGTGGAGGCGGTAGGCCGGCGGAGGTCGAGCTAGGGACGGATGATGAGACAGCGTTTCCCCCCGTACTAGGACGGCGTTTCCCCTTGGCGGGCGAGGAAAACGAGGACTTGCGCGCAAACGAAGGCTTGCGATCTCGAAACGGAATATCTTGGTGGGGTGTTGGCGGACTGAGGTTGTGTATATTCTGGCTGAGAGAGTGGGAATGAGAGTAGGAGTGGGAGTGGCTACTATGGCTATGTGAGTGGTTGTGTGAATGCTGCTGCTGTTGCTGCTGCTGCTGCTGCTGCTGCTGCTGCTGCTGCTGTCCCAGATTCAGGGCATTAGCGCTGGCGGCTAGTTCTGGGGGGAATTCGGCGACGCCAAAGTCAGGCTGTGGCGAGGGAGCAGCGCTGCTGGTGGTGCGGCTGTGGGACTGCGAAGACAAAGACTGGGAGTGAGACTGGGAGTGAGACTGTGACTGAGACTGGGCTTGTTGGTGGTCTGGAACAGACATGGGCATAGGCATTGGCACTGGTGGCTGTGACTGTGATTGTGCTGCCTGCAGCAGCTGTGGTTGGTCTCCAGAGCTTGTGCCAGGTCGCGACTTGGTGCCGCCAAAAGTGAAAGAAGAGAAGAAGGAAGAGGACGCATTCTGTGTGGCTTTCTGCATGATGACGATGAGAAGGACGTCCAGGTCGGATCGGAAGACGGAGAGGAGACAAAGAACGGGACAGAGGAAGGAAGAGGAGAGAAAGAGGGACAAAGAGAAGGCCCAAGAAAAGGTCAAACAAGAGGCAATGTAGACAGTAACAGAGAATAGAGCAATAAGGGCCGGGGTTGTAGCCGATGAGTGTATATCACATGTACATATCATTAATGTCCGGCTGTTGTCCAGGAGCAAAGAAGGGGGGGGGCTCTGGATGGGAAACCAAGCGAGACACATATCAAATGATTAATAGCCTAGCCTAACCCTTTGTTGTCACCTAACCCTAGTACATCCTGAACAGTTCGTTCCTCCCCCTATTGTTCGTACTAGGCTAAGCGTGATGGATGAAATGAGATGTCACTACCTCGTGAATCTTTGGACTAACAGTCGTCGGCAGATCAGATGACCGCCCTCTCTCAACATTATGTCGGCCAGCGTCTTTGCATTCACTAAAGCGCAGGTATATCGAGGATGGCGATGTTTGTAAAGGAATCTCAGTCAGTACCAGAGAACAGCGTAGACTAAAGGCATAGCATACGCAAACCTGGGGTAGACTACTCCGCGTTACCCGGTATCTGTCACCCACCGCACTGCTGAAAGAGCCCAGTCAGTGAAGAGCTGCTGAGGAGCGGCGCAGGCAGGACAAGCCACCGATACGTTGAGACAGTGAAGAAAGTAATGCTTCACGGCATTTCGTACTAGGGTATGCAAACCCTATATTGGACTGCTACTGCTTAGCCCCACATTTTTCCCAAAGCTTCCAGAATAAGGAGCTTAGACCTCCTTGAACCTCAAAGCCTCCAAGCTGGCTGGTCGGTCCTTCAAGCTTCAACCTTTAGGCAACGTCTCCACACCCTCTTGTTTCTTGATACCTTATATTTCCTCACGGCTTACAGCTCATAAACCAGCCCATTGCTCTTATTCGTCTCTTATCCTTCCTCTCTGTTTTCCCATCCCGCAATGGCTTCCACTATCGACCCTCCTCCCGGCACGCCTGCCCCTGAAATCTTAGAGAACCGCATTTGGATCGATGGCTGCTTTGACTTCTTCCATCATGGCCATGCTGGTGCCATTGTGCAGGCGCGGCAGCTGGGAAACGAGCTGTTTGTGGGTGTCCATTCCGACGAGGCTATCATGGAGAACAAGGGCCCTACTGTCATGACACTTGATGAGCGGTAAGTCCTTTTCCGCCCCCTATCTTAAGCTGCCTATTCTCCGCTCCCTGTCTGTGCCATAGACATAGAGCAAGCTATCAAGCACCGTTTTCCTCTTGCTTCTTGCTTCTTGCTTCTTGCTTCTTTCTTCTTCTTTTTTTTTTTCTTCTCTTCTTTCTTTCTTTATATAGCTAACTCGTCCTACTATTATTGCCTTACTTTTTAGCCTTGCAGCTGTAGAAGCCTGCAGATGGGTCACGCGGAGTGTTACCCACGCCCCATATGTCACAGACTTGGACTGGATTAGCCACTTTGGCTGCAAATATGTCGTGCACGGCGATGACATTACGTCTGATAGCAGCGGTGAAGACTGCTATCGCTTTGTCAAAGCTGCTAACCGCTTTAAAGTTGTTAAACGCACACCCTCTATTTCCACGACCGACCTGGTCGGCCGCATGCTGCTTTGCACGCGCACCCACTTTATCAAGTCGCTGTCTGCTATGATTTCTGGCGAAGAAGGCGCCGGAACTCCCGAGGAACGCGCCGCTGTTGGTAGCAGTATGAAGGACCGCATGAAGCTGTATGCTACTGATGCGTCAGGTTCTGCCCCTGGATGTGACGTGTGGTTCTGGAATGCGTCGGATGCCGCCAAGACGGAGGCTGCCATTGAAGAGGCCGGAATCTTTGAGCGCTTGTTCGAGGGCAAGGGCCCTAAGCCCGGGCAGCGTGTTGTTTACGTCGATGGTGGCTTTGACCTGTTCTCCAGTGGACACATTGAGTTTCTTAAGCGTGTGACCGAGGCTGAAGAGAAGATTGCCCGTAACGAGGGCTGGTACTCGGAGCAGGCTGTCAATGAGCGGCTAGGAAAAGGAGAGGACTACCCGCCTGCCTATGTGGTCACTGGTATTCACGATGATGAGGTAATCAACCAGTGGAAGGGCGTAAACTATCCCATCATGAACATCTTTGAGCGTGGCTTGTGTGTTCTTCAGTGCAGAGTAAGTAGAAGCTACCTGTATCGCAGCGTATGGGACCATTTATACTAACCCGCCACTCCCACTTGCAGTACGTACACGCTGCAATTTTTGGCGCTCCGTTTGCGCCTAGTAAGTCGTATCTGGCTGCTCTTCCATGGGGAGTTCCTGACGCGGTCTACCACGGGCCGACATCGTTTATGCCACTTACATACGACCCGTACCAGGGCCCCAAGACCATGGGCATCTTCAAGGAAATCCCCACGCACTCTTACAAGGACGTCAATGCCGGCACGATTGTGCAGCGCATTACGCGCAGCCGTGAAATGTATGAGGCCAGACAGCGTGCCAAAGGTATCAAGGCCCAAACTGAGGAGGCCCATCGCGCACGCGAGATACTCGAAGAGGAGCAGCGGGCTCGTGAAGCTGCGCGGGCAGTGGCCGAGTGAAGCGGGGAGGGAAGGCGGGGTGAACCAGCCACGCTGTAATGCTGAGTAATCAGGGAAAAAGAACTGACCAAACCACGGGAAACCCCACTACATATATTCTTACGTAATAAAAAAAAAGCAACACAAGCAATTTCCTTTGCAGCTGAGGCCGATTACATCATTGGCATGGACGTCTGTGTATTTTCACGTCGAGAAACTTGGGTCTTGTTTGGATCTCCGAAAGTAATACGCGATGAAGAAGCTGGCTAGATGTGGCATTTCTGCGCCGGGGTTTCTTTTCTTTTTGGCCAACTCAGGGTAGAATCGGAAACTCGGTATCGGTATCGGCATCGGCATCGGCTGTGCAGCGGCTAAAAGGGAAGTTAGTCGGAAGTTGGGGGAGTTAAGCTTGAGCATGGTTTGGATGTGCGAGTTGGAGAACACAAGCAGTGAACAAAAAAAAAAAAAAAGTCTTCCATGATATTGTACGATATTACAAACTGGTGATTTACTGCCTTCAGCCTCCCACCCCCGCCAGAACACCACCAAACGAGGTACAAGCATACACGTGTATGTACGTACCTTGACAGACGAAACGAGGTATTTTGATTGACTCCGGCCCTTTCTTTTGCCCTCTCCACAAAAATCGCATTAGCAACAGCCCAAACAGACATGGGCCAAAAGTCTGACCACACGTCTATCAAGTAGTTGCAAAATGCAAAATGCAAAATGCAAAATGCAACAAGCCAAAACGCATGTCCATATCTCCATATAAAATGTATGGTCTGATAAGACAGAAATGGTCTGTGCCAATCAAGAGCGAATAAACTAAAACATGCCATTTTCTTTCGGGCCTCCGTTTGCGCTTGTTCTTTCCCTGTCAGAAAGCAAGAGACGGACGATGATGGACATGCGTGGGGATGGGACAGGGAGGGAATAGGATTGCACATAAAATGTGAAGTGATGTGCGTTGCGTACATGCAAGTACATACAAGTCGGTAGTAGGTACAGGGCCACTCTGCATTTTATCGCGGAGATGTGATAGGGCAAGAATTAGAAGACGGGATATACATTTACAGGTGGATGTGTGTCGTCAGAGCGAGGCCTGAGAGGCAGGATATTAGGAAGTAAGAACAAGTGGGCTGGAGGATTATCGTCAAACCGATGACGCTCCGGGTGGGGGTTGATTGGACGAAGTGGAAAGAGAAGGACCAACAGGACCACTGGGACTGAGGAGCAACAACGAGAATCAGGAAAAAAAAAAAAAAAGGTGCAGATGGGGAGGCAAGAGTGCGCACAAATAGAGGAGGCGCCTACGCCTGCCCTGTTCGAATGGGAAAGAGGAGCAGAAAAGGAAGGAAGGAAGGTAGGAAGGAGGGAGGGGAGGGTCAAGTCGGTCGGTTGGTCGGTGGCATGCATTTGCATTAAACACAGCAAGCACTGGCTCTTCTGGTGCTGTGGCTCTGGCGTTTTCTGTTATTCTCTGCCCCTCTGCCCCTCTGCTGTCTTGGCGCTGGCGGCTTGGGGGGGGGGGGGGCGGGGTGGTTTGGTTTGGCTTGGCTTGGTTTGCTGGTGTGATTTTGACGCAACGGATGACCCCGCAATGGCAAGACAAGCGTTTCAATTTTTTTTTCTTCCTGCCTGCCTTTTCGCAGTTCGCAGTTGCCAGAAAGGGCCAATGAAGCCAAAAGTTAGTGGCTAGACAAGGAATGAAGTGCTCTAACAACAGGCAGGTGCATGCAGCACAAAGCAAAGTGACTCCGTCGTTCGGGGTGACTGCACTTTTCTTTTAAAAGCTTTGCCCGCCGCTTCCTTATTTAACTTCTTACTTGCCTCTTTCTCCCTTCTCCTTTCCCCTCTTTCTGTTTCCCTTCTTCCCTTTTCTTCTTTCTTTCTTTCTTTTTCTTCTTCAAGCACAACTTCAAAATTGTCTTGTTTCATTCTTCCATCTATTCATCCAAAATGGCCTCTCTCAACCTTAAGCCCGGTGTCATCTACGGTGACGATGTCCTGCGTGTAAGTTTTCCTTTTATCTTCCTTCCACCTTGGTTGCCATCTTCTTTCATTGGCTTGGCTTCTTTTTGGGGATGCCCTTTCCCATAGCAGCACTCTTCAATTCTGTTGTTGATGTCTCTTGGCCTTTGGCCATGGTTCCGCTTCAATATCAACCGTGAAGCTGGAGCTGTTGGATGCGGAAATGGCTGGTCATCTTCGGCTGCTTTTTCGTCTTCTTTTGTCAATCTCCTGTCCAAAAACCTCACAGATCTATAAAAACTAATCGTTGCTATCTCTTTAAAGCTCTTTGAGTACGCTAAGAAGACTGGCTTTGCCATCCCCGCCGTCAACGTCACCACCTCTTCGACCGTGTAAGTAGTCCTCTTCCGCATTTCGCACACTGTGTCTGGGATTTCCGACAAGTTACCATCACCACCATCAGCACAATCACCACTCTCCTGCCGAGCTTCAAAAAAAAAAGTTGCGCCTTTACCTGTTTCTGTGCCTCTTTTTTTTTTTTTACTACTTCCAAATCTCCCCCATCCCATCCCTTCTTCCATTTTGGCCCCTCCTTTCGCTTCTCACTTATGACTAGCTTGGAGATGAATCCAAGCCTTCCATGTCCCACCCCAATCGGCCCGGAAGAATGGAAGGAAGACTTCGCCCAGGGGGGGATCAAAAAAGAGACAGAGCTCAGCCAACCTAGACCTGGGAAACTCCACCTTGGATAAAATTAGCTCCCGGCCGAGAGAACACAAGAAGTATCCAGCTAACTCGTGCCCTGCAGCATTGCTGTCCTTGAGGCTGCCCGCGACCTGAAGTCGCCCGTCATTATCCAGACTTCGTCGGGTGGTGCCGCCTACTTCGCTGGCAAGGGCCAGTCCAACAGCGGCATGGCCGCTTCCATTGCTGGCTCCATCGCTGCTGCCCACTTTGTCCGCTCCATTGCCCCCATCTACGGTGTGGTGAGTTTATAGCCAGTTTCCGAATCTAACAATCAGCCGGATGCCTCTTCCGACAATGACTAACTGTTCATTTTATTTCTTTTTCAGCCCGTTGTTCTGCACTCGGACCACTGCCCTAAGAACGCCCTACCTTGGCTCGATGGCATGATGGAGGCCGATGAGGCTTCCTTCAAGGCCACCGGTGTTCCCCTGTTCTCTTCTCACATGATTGATCTGTCTGAGGAGTCTTTCGAGGAGAACCTGGCTGAGACCGCCAAGTACCTGGCCCGCGCTGCCCCCATGAAGCAGTGGCTGGAGATGGAGATTGGTATCACCGGTGGTGAGGAGGATGGTGTCAACAACGAGGACGTTGACAACGCTTCTCTTTACACCCAGCCCGAGGAGATCTACAAGATCCACGAGAAGCTGTCCAGCATCTCCCCCTACTTCTCGATTGCCGCTGCCTTTGGCAACGTCCACGGTGTCTACCAGGTCGGCAATGTCAAGCTGCACCCCGAGCTTCTGGGCAAGCACCAGGAGTACATTGCCGCCAAGATTGGCGGCGAGGAGAAGAAGCCCGGTAGGTCTTATAGTTTTCGAAAGGAGGCAATGCACCAACAAACATTGAACAAACGAAATGCTAACGTCTGGCCTCCATAGTCTTCTTCGTCTTCCACGGTGGCTCCGGCTCGTCTGTTGAGGAGTTCCACACTGCCATCAACCACGGTGTCATCAAGGTCAACCTGGACACTGACCTGCAGTGGGCCTACACCTGCGGTATCCGGGACTACATGGTCAAGAACATTGAGTACCTGAAGACCCAGGTCGGCAACCCCGAGGGCGCTGACAAGCCCAACAAGAAGAAGTACGACCCCCGTGTCTGGGTCCGCGAGGGTGAGAAGACTATGATTGAGCGTGTCAAGCAGGCTCTGAACGACTTCCACGCCGCCGGCTCCATGGCATAAATTGGCGGATTTGAGAGAAGGTTTTGTGATTGGCGCTGGAGACTGTAAGAAAGGGAGTTCATTCGGTACATGATAGGGTTGAACTAAGTTTGTTGGTTCTTGGGCGTCTTATATATATCTATATATATTTTGGTTTCTTTTTTTTTTTTTTTTGAATATTGAAGAAGGATGAAACAAACGAATAAAGGAATTACTTAAGACAACAAGAGTAGAAGAGAAACAGAAGAGAAGCGTGTGTGTAGGAGGTGTAGGTGGTACAATGCAGGGGATACGATCG
This sequence comes from Ceratocystis albifundus, assembly GCA_002742255.2. Classification (NCBI taxonomy): domain Eukaryota; kingdom Fungi; phylum Ascomycota; class Sordariomycetes; order Microascales; family Ceratocystidaceae; genus Ceratocystis; species Ceratocystis albifundus. Next base: position 2,410,032 of record MAOA02000035.1, on the reverse strand, counting down.
CTTATTAGACTACTGTTGGTGCCCAGACGGACGATCGTTCGCGACAGGAAGCAAGCAACCGAGAGTGACTGTTTTTGTTCCTTCAGGGGTTTTCTTTTTTTTTTCTTTTTTCTTTGCCTGGTCTTGAGTTTTTGCTGTATTTCCTTTGCGCAAGGGAAGATGGGAAGAAAGAAGGACGGAGACGGTGGCGGTGGCGGTGGCGGTGGCGGCTAACCGCGGCTACACTCGGCAAACAGGGATGAGGATGAGGCGTGAAGCAAGAGACGCCAGCTGCGTGTGGGTTGGGCCTGCTCTTGTCCGAAGATGGCCAATTTCTTTTTTTTTTTTTTTTTCAGTCTCTTGACTATTGGCTTCGAGATAAGGCAAGGCGGGAGGGGGAGGCGTAGGGGGAAGGGAGAAGGGGGAGAGGGAGAGGGAGGGAAGACTAATAGGATGATATGATAATGGTCTGGACGCTTGGACTAGCAGCTGGGGACCTTGTAGCTTTGTTATAACTATAGATTTCAATTCACCCTTTGTTCGGTACGAAGCAAACGAAGAAAGTCTGGGTGAGCTGCACCAAAGAGGCACAAGCACAAGTTGGGGGCTATGGCTATTGACATCGGCATAAGATGTCCGGATGGATGGATTAGCAAGTGCATATTTGGTATATAAAGGAGTTGATTGGGCGCCATCAGAGCTCCCCGGAGGACTGGCCGACGAGCGGAGACTAAGAAGCGGCTTAATATCTTTTTTCTTTTCTTTAGTCCAAGTACTAGCAATTAGCTGAAGCTTGGACTCACGCGTAGACTCATACATCAGAGTCAATCATGGCGGGCAGAGGAGGGAGGCGGCTGGCACAGGAGGGAGGCGGCTCGCAGTGTTACTAATATTGCAACTTTGTATCCCGGCCATGTTGAATGAGAACCGAGGGGCTCTACGAGTCACAGCCCCGACAGCCGGGCGTAACCATATGCAAGCATGAAGAAACACACATACAGAGACACACCGTGCCGAGATATGCGCCAAGTCGTTCTCATAACTACCAGCGATTATAAATAATTTGACGTGGCATAATCACTTGATCCTTCCAGAACTAATGCGCGCTGAAGCTGCAGGGCTCCAGGGTATAGCTGGCCTGACTGACCTACGAAGAGACTGACCAGACCAGTTGACATGCCCCTGGTCGACTGGGTGGCTGATTTGACGTGGATGTCGGGTGTCAGACACGACGCCCTACACCACTGATGAATGATACCATGGAGCAAATGCAAAGCGAGACCCGAGTTCCGAGTCCCGAAACCCCAAATCTCCATTGTGCTGGGACGGGTATACGGGTGGTTTTGGACAACAACAACAACAGGTGAATGAATGGCCAAGACCCCGAGAAGCCGTAGATGCCAGTTACACTGTGATATTGGCCCATGAAGAGGGAGGGAGGAAGGAAGGAGGGGGAGGAGGAGGAGGAGGAGGAGGAGGAGGAGGAGGAGGAGGAGGAGGAGGAGGAGGGGGGGCGGGATCGGACTTTTCTTGGCTTGGAGAAAGGAATCTTGACTTGACGAATCGAAAGTAGAAGTGAGGCTTGCTTGCATCAGGTTCTTGGTGGGATGGGAGCAAGGCCAGGGCTGCTCCACACGCTTTGCATGAGGATGCGAAATCATGAACACTGATAAAAATCATGCTAGCAACAACGAACTCCGCCCTGTCTTGCAGCTCCAACTCCGCCCCTTTCTAGGATCTTCACGAAGAATCAAGCCGCATGACAAGAGAATCCTATGGCGAAAAAAAAAAAAAAAAAAAACATGATCCCAGGGCTGATGGTCAGGGAAGGGAGTCACAGTGGAGGGAGGGGAAGACAAGAAAACTGCGTGTTGAGAGGAAAGCTGAAACGTCCACCGGCCCACCTCTCCTTGAATAAAAGGGAAATGTTGCCCAAGATATAAGACGTGTATGATTGCGCGAGTGTGTGTATATGCGCAGAAGTGCGCAGCTGCGCGAAAAGGGGGGGGGAGGGGAGGCAGGTAAAGAGGCGGAGAGGGTAGGTAGGTAGCCCAGACCATGTTAGTTAGTATCATGACTAAAACCAAACGAGGCTAATGCGAGACGAACTGGTCTAAACAAAGCAGGATAAACAAGAAGGGAAGCAATGACTGGCGGCATTGAATAGGGCTGGCCTGATGATAGAACAATGAGGAGGAGTAAACGGAGAAAAAAAAAGAAGAAAAAAAAAGAGCGCAATCAAGCAAGTAAACGAGGAAACGCATGACGAGGGCGGCGAACGGACAGATATGCCGGCCCCTCCTTCCGTGATTCCGTCGTCTGTTTTCCTTTTCCTTTTCTTCTTCTTCTTCTCGCCCTTCCTGTCTGCTCTGAGAGACAACAGGTAACAACAGGCCTTGGCACTGGCTGTCCTATCCTCCCCCCCCCCCCTCCTAAAGCCGATGTTTAGCACACAAGGCGGAACGGAGCCTTCACACCACCGAGCGCGGAACTAGCGTAAAGACAGGGAGGCACCGCTTTTCTTTTTTCCATTTTTCTTCTGCTAGTCTAGGGGCGAGAGGAGAGGGGGGAGGGGGGGGCTAAGGGGCTTTGCATGTATGTTGCTTGTCTTCTTTTTGGTGTTGTCTTGGAGCGTAGAAGCTTGTAGGAAGGGCATGAGAACATCTGGCTTCGTTCTCGACCAACACCAGAACCTTGGTGAGTCAAAGCTCGTGCTGGGGTGTTGGGTCAGATGGACTAATGAATAATGAAAGGAGCAGAGGAGCGGTAGAGAGAGACCCCTAAGAAGCGCCCTGCTATCCTTCACAAGTATAAGTTGGACTCATGTCCGTCTTGTTTTTTTTGGCTGGGCTAGAAAGAAGACTGTGCTCTCCAGTTCCCGTCTCCCACTTCCCGCCTCCCGCCTCCCGCCTTGTCTGCTCCATAGACTCTTCTGCCTTCTACCGCTCTTTGCTCTTTGCTCTCTCCTCTCTGTACTCTGTAGTCTGCTACCCATTGCCCTCTCCAGTAACTCTCGCTATTCTGCACCATACGGCTCACTGCTTCCGCTTCTTTCCCCTGCTTATCGCTGTTCTTCCTTCACATCGTCTTGATTCTTCCACATCATCGCAATGTCTCCTGCCGTAACATCTGCTGGCCCTCAAGCCTACAATGAGCTTGATGCCTCCAAGCTCGTCATCACCAAGAACCCAAAGCCCAGCCCCGTTCCCGCTATAGAAGACCGTAGGGACGGCTATGGCTCCAAGTGCACCGACCATATGATCACCGCCACTTGGCGCAGCAGCACTGGCTGGGATGCCCCAGAACTCAAGCCCTACGGCCCACTCCCGCTCATGCCCACCTCCTCCGTCCTGCACTATGCCACAGAGTGTTTCGAGGGCATCAAGGCCTACCGCGGCTACGACGGCAAGCTGCGCCTGCTCCGCCCTTCCAAGAATGCCGAGCGGATGCTCATGTCGTGTCTACGTGTCTCGCTGCCCGGCTTCCCGCCTGCTGAATTTGAAAAGCTCGTATACGCTTTGCTCGCCGTCGATGGTCCGCGTTGGCTGCCCGCTAGCGAGTCCGGCTCTTTTATCTACCTACGCCCCACCATGATTGGCACTCAGCAGCAGTTGGGCGTGCAGACGCCCAATGAAGCAATGCTGTTCATCATTGCTACTCACTTGCCGCCGATGGATGCCCCGGCCGGCGGCATGAAGCTACTAACCTCGCCGACAGACATGGTGCGCGCCTGGGTCGGTGGGTTTGGCTATGCCAAGCTCGGAGCCAACTATGGTCCGACTTTACGCGTCACTAGCGAAGCGAACGCTCGCGGCTTCAACCAGATTCTCTGGCTCTACGGGCCTGAGCAGTTCTGCACGGAGGCTGGAGCGAGCAACTTCTTCATCGTCTGGCGCACCCGCGAGGGCAAGACCCAACTGGTCACGGCCCCTCTGGATGACAAGCTGATTTTAGCCGGTGTCACGCGCAGTGCTGTGCTGGGACTGGCACGCGAGCGCATGGCAGACGACTTGGAGGTCGTCGAGCGCAAGTACTCAATCAGCGAGGTGATGGAGGCCCATGTCGAGGGTCGTTTGCTGGAGATGTTTGCCTCTGGCACAGCGGTAAGTTCTTTCATCCCGCCTCCCCCCCCCTCCCCCCATTCAGCGCCACTATGGCATGAAATGCATCGACTTGGCGTAGTACTTGTACTTTTTACAGCCATACTCCCGCCAATGTGGCCCCGGCCCTCCCATCTCCCATATCAGACACAAGCACATGCTAACCTCTCCAATATAGTACTTCATCTGCCCCATCTCCAACATTACCCATGACGAGTACAACGCGGTTGTCCCCGTTGGCGACGATGGCAAGGGCGGGCCGGTGACCGAAGGTCTCAAGTCGCTGTTGCGAGGCGTGGTCTTTGGAACGGAGGACCATCCCTATGCTGTGGTGGTGACAGAACAGGAGTAGAGTGAAGTTGAAAGAAGCTACAAGAAAAAGAAAAAAAAAAGAAAAGAAAATTACCGTGTGGTATGCAACGCCACAAGCCAGCCACATCCGGCCAGACAAGCCACGATACAAGGCCCCACATGGCCCTTATTCCCCACTCGCCCCCTCCGGATTGTGCGTGGCCTCCGATCCTAGTACAAACTCAACCAGCACCACCAACCATCACAGCGAACTACTATCACACCAGCGGATAGTCTTACTGTCCTCCGGCTCCCCGGGCATTTAGCTTTTCTTAAACGGCGCTTCTCCTCGTGTCTCTTTCCTACTTCCTTTGTATATATGACGATACATATATGTCGTGCAGTTTACAGAAATACAAAACTGAAAATATTGACGCTGAGTATCCATCTTCAGCCTTTTTTTTTTTTTTTTTTTTTTTTTGCTTATTCAGTCCTGTAAAAGTAAAATCAAGATACACAATTACAATTGCTGTTATTAACTTGAGCTAAGGCGAGAGATGCTTTGATTCTGTTGTTGGCGAGTCTACACCCTGATGATGTAGTAGTAAATAAAATAAGACATGTACAAATATTTTCTTTTTCGTGATTCGAGCTGAGCGTCCTTCTGGGCTTTGTTTAGTTGACATCTTTGCTTCGATTGCATGAGCCCTAATTTGGCTAACCGTGACCACTCTTTTTTTTTTTTTTCATTTCCGTTCGTTCCTCTCTCCTTTCTCTTTTTTAAATGCTTCGATAATTTCTTTTTGTGGTAGTGTTGAATTCTATCTCCCCCTTGTCGTTGCCGTTACCGTCGTCTTTGTCGTTGAAATATTTTCGTCGTTCTGTTATATCCGATATTAGTAATCCTTTTCTTTTTTTTTTGTCCTTTTTCTTTTTTTTTTTTTTTTTTTTCCATCGGCGTTTTGGTCATTAAGAGTCGTTAATAAGAAATTAAAGTAATGTTGAGACGGCTTGAGGGAGGGAGCGTCGATCAAATGTAGTTTTCTAGCACAGAGTGAATCATGGCTGCAACGCGGGACTGCGAAGTGCCCATGTGACACTGTAAGTGACAGCATATTATTAGCATTCATAAGTTGAGACAATCTCAGCGGTCGAAAAGGGAAAAGGAAGAGGGGGATAGAGGTAAATGTAAATGCTTACGTTCTCGAGCTCTTCTAGGCGCGCTAATGTGTTGACAGCAAGCCGGCGCAGTTCATCGTCCAAGAATGAACTGTCAATAACACGGGCTAGAAGCTCGCGTGCCCGCATGACACTTGTATCGTGGCCTGCACTGTTTTCTGTCTTCAATTTGTGTATCACATTGGCGCGCAGCCGCTCCGTTTGGCCTAGCTCGTCAATAACTGCTGCTGCCTTGTGCTCAACCTGCTGGCACTGCTCCAGGAACACCTCGACAGCACGACGCAGTGTTTGGTACTGTGTGTCCTTTTCCGGTGGCTGTACTTCCGACGCATCTGATGATGCCGAATCGATGGTGCAGTGTGCGGTGCTCACTTCGGTCAACGTCTGCTCGAGACCCGGGTTGGCAATCTCCAGCTCTCGCAGCTGACTGGCTACGATCTGAACAGTCTCGCGTGAACGTGCGGCCTCTTCAGTTGTGCAGGCGCAGATGCTCTTGAGCTGCTCTAGAGCACGGAGGTAGACGCAGATGGCGTGGTCGGTGCAGGACTCTGCCGAGTCACCAACCATGATTATTAGTGCGGGCATATGACAAGACACAGGGATGAGCTAGACTTACTCTGCAAAAGCTCAGTCAAAGTGGAGGTACTACTAGCCGCCCCTGTAGAATCTAGTGTTATAGGGAAGTTAGTTTTCATTGACAGCAAACATACTTTAGCCAGCCGCCGCCTGTCTAGTTCTTACTTCTTTTTTCAATCTTCAACTTTGGAAAGTCGCTTGCCGTCCACGTAGGAGAGGCAGGTCTTTTGGGAGGCATTGGGCGCTTGTAATGTGTTCTAAAATAAGCATGTGCCTCCTTGCTGTTCCTCAGATCGCAAGTGGCGGCAATGTGGGGGGAGGTTCCATCGGGGCTTCCGATAATAAAGCTTCCAGCGTCCCGGTCGCCAGCAAGCATCCTGTGCAATGCAGGCTTACAATGCAGGCGGGGACGGGGGGGTTCAAAGGGCGCGTCCTGTACACGCATATCGGGACCGCATACCTTGGACATGGGCGGTGGCGTCGAGTCCATCCACGGAACAGTTCCAGGACGAGCATTAGCAACGCCGTACAGCCATGGACCCGACCGGTCGCCTTCAATAGGCGGGATGAGTTTCGACACGGGATGAGCCGACGAAGGGTCTTTATGGCCGTACTCAATGCGATGTAAAAGACTAAACGCCATAGTGGTAGTTGGAGCGGCAACGTGGCGGGCGTGGTGAACTCCAGTTTTGAGGATACGGTTCGACTCCAGAATAGTAGCCGGACGGTCCTCGCCAGGGTAAAAGGGGTAGCCGCACAAACTGTAGTTAGAATCTTCTTCTTTGGGGATGCGAGTTCCTGAGGCTACGCTACTGGAATCGTCGTCGTTACAGGCGGTTTCTGCGTCACTCAAATCCAGGCCACACTCAACCTCGATAGAATCTACAAGGGACTGGAGCTTAGAAATGAAGCATCGATTTCCCTGACGCTCTGCTGTAGGGCTAAAATCAGACTCCAGCTGGTGTTTGTAGTGAAAAGAGGGCTTGGGGAAAGATCCGGAGTGATAATCAAAAGTAAGGCCCGACTCAGACTTATGCTCGAAATTTAGTATGGGCTCAGGCCTAGCAGCTCTGGCTTCCAGGTAAATGTGCTGTTCGGGCTCCATAGCAGAGTTTTCACCTGGCATGGCGGAGAGGGAAAGGGCTAGACGCGTGCCTTCCATGTTAGCCCTCCGCATGGACGTGGCATAGGTGGGGGGGGGCCGGGAAGGGGTAGTGACGCGGTCGCTAAAAGCCCAGCGGCCTTTCCTGCCAGCTTCATCTCATGGGAAGCTCTTCCGTTGTTCAAACTGTACTTACTAATGGATGTTGGCCCGTTGTGCAGGTCGTTGCGCGCAGGCGGTGAAGCTAGCCTTAGAGCCAAAGGTGTCCTGGTCAAACCCAAGACAAAATAAAGGCCGAGGAAGGAGAAACAAGGGAGATAAAGATCTCGGGCTTGAATAGAGAGTGGGCACCTTGATGGAAAATCTAATCTCCAGGCAGAAGAGAAAGAAGGGAAAAGAGATGGAGAAGAGAACAGCAGAACAACGGGAGGCAGAACAACAGGAGGCAGACACCAGAGGCAGAAATAGCCATTCAATCGGACTGGACCATGGCTAAGGCTGACATTGACTATTGCCATAGAGATGAAAGCATGAAGCTATCTTCACCCATAAATCCAGAGGACATGTCCGGCATTTTATCATATTTTTTTTTTTCGTCTTTCCGCCTATTCTGGGGCGTTCTGCCTGTCCCTTTCTGTCCATATCTCTCTGCACAGGGGCTCTCTGCCTGGCTGTCTGTTGAGGATGGCACTCTGTCGGCCACTCTGTTTGCCTAGAAGCTCTTTCTTGTTTGGATCAGGCCACACAGTCAGCTTGGCTGTTTTTCTTCAGTCGTTATGGCCCACAATTCCAGTATTGAAGTGAAGCATCCAAGCATCGTTGAGCCCCTAGAAACCCCAAGCCTCAACAATTATGCCTCGTCGCCTTGATCTGATGGCGAGCTTCGGTTTGTACGCAAAGATCTTGACTCGAAGACTAGGACTCAACAAGATCTCTGTCCAGTGATAACCCCGAGAAAAAGTGAAACGGACGGTGAGCACAGCAACCACGGCTATTCTAAGGCTAGTCACGTATTTGCGTCATGGGGAGCCAATGGCCAATGATGTCATCTGGGCCAATGGCGCCTTGATCTGCCGTTGAGTCAATACAAACGGAGGAGTCATAGCTCAGGGGAAGCCCAGGCTAGAGCAGTACAATAGAGCAACTATGGTGTTGTCGACATCCACCGGTGGGGGTTACTTCCTGTGTCCAGATGCCGCTGGATAGCGTAGCAACGACAACCAGAAGGGACAGCCAAAAAAAAGGCTTGTTTCGCCATTCTCTCCCTCTTCATTGCATCATTTCAGATGGCCTACCCTGATGGGGGGTCTCGTCTTGTCAAATTTTTCTTTTTTTTCTCTTTTTTTTTTCATGTGAGCAAGCATGAACCAGTGGTACAAAGTACCTGAGTGCATCTTAATCTGATCAGGGCAACCGCAGCTGCATATGTTCAAATTTGCTGGGCGGGGAGTTGTTTGCTCTTTCCTTCCTGCCTTTGGATAGACAAAGAAGTTACATAAGCATCCACAGCAATCAACACTATCCACTATCGCAAAGTAGCAGGTAGCATCGCTGACTATGCATGTTTGGGATAAGCTCAGCCAGCTTGAGGCTTGCTTGCGGTCGTACGTCGTACAAGACAGTCAGAGTAAGTAGGCCGTCCATGCTAGGGTTAATACACCAACTTATGCTTGTGCACGTTTCATAACCCTTGCACAAATATAAATACATTTACTTATAAGCTCGGTCGAAACAGGTCTACAGCGGTCATATCTTGTAATTATTCGGGCTTTTATAACTCGTAATGCGTAACCCGTGTTTGCAATTTCTTCTTCCTTTCAAGCCCGATTACTCAAAATTGCCTCACTATGACAGACACTCGCGATAAGTCGGGCAGTGATGCCGCCGGCGTTGATGGGCTCAAGCCTCACGATTTCGAGGGATACGTGACGACCAACGATAATTTGCCGAGCAAAAACACGATACAGAAGATTGGCAGTTTCCTGCTCCTCGACCGTGACGGAAGCGCGCATACATTCGACAAGGTCGTCAATGTGGCACAACGCACATTTGTCATATTCGTCCGACATTTCTTTTGCGGCGTAAGTAGGAAACTCCGAGCTCAGAATTTGCCGCCCTGCTGGATGTATATTGTGCTAACAACCTCCACCAGAACTGCCAAGCATATATCCACGCCCTTAGTACCGCTATCAAGCCAGGCCGCCTTCCTCACGACACCGCTGTCGTGGTTATCGGCTGTGGAGACCCACGATTGATAGATATGTACATCGACGCCACGGGCTGCAAATTCCCGCTGTACACAGACCCAGAGCAGAAGATATTTGATGCTCTTGGGATGGTAAAGACACTGCAACTCGGAGATAAGCCATGGTATATGGAAAAGCCGCTGGTGGTTTACATTGCCACGAGCATTTTCCAGGCGTTGAAGCATCTTCCAAAGGGACTGGCTCTAGGCTCGGGAGATCATTGGCAAGTTGGCGGCGAGTTCATGTTCGAGACTATCGACGGGACGAAGCAGGCTACCTGGTGCCATAGGATGCGCTCAACAAGGGATCATGCGCAGTTGAGCGCAATAGAGAAGGTTCTCAAGATTGAGACCGCCTCCTGATCATTTCATGGAGACAAAGTGATGGAACGAAGGAGCGTGAACTCAAGATTCTAGGAGTAGTAGAAAATGACAAGGCCAAGATAAACTGGGTTGACTTTCTGGTGGCTTCAAGTGAGGTGTTGCACTATGTTGTACGAGGAGCAAGTACGCCGCATCCATCCTTTGGCAGCTGTTGACAGCTGCCACAGCAATGCTTTGGCCAGCTGCACATGCATGCACGTAATCAAAGCGGACATGGGCCAAAGTGCTTCTCTGCATGCAGCACAATCACAAATTTCTCCTTCCCACAAAGCTCTCTGACGGTTGATCGGCCAAGTCTTCTGATAGTCCACTGCGTAAATAAGGAAGAATCCAGTGACCCCCAACATCAACATGGCTGCACAGGCTCCTACTGAGGCGCTTGAAAAGCTGAGCGGTAAGTTGGTGTCCTCCCAACAACCCCCACTCACCATCCTATCCCGCCTTGTCCGTTTCTTTCTGCCTCAGACACCTCTGATGAAGAAATCGCTATAGGCTTTGGCTGACGTTGTATGCCCTCGGCCCAAATAGTAACCGACGCCTCCGTTCCAGTCGTGGCGGCTGAAAAGGCTGACCCTGCAGCCAATGGCAACGCTGCCGACTCGGATGGTGACGATAGCGAAAACGAGGGCGTTACTGACCCCGCGGCAACCGGCGCTGCTAAGAAAAAGAAGAAGAGAAAGCCCAAGAAGAAGAAGAAGGCTACACCCAAGGAGCAGACTTCCCCGCCCACAGTGCCTGTGTCAGTGTTGTTCCCTGGTCGTAACTATCCCAAGGGCGAGGAGGTCGAATACCTTGACGAAAACAATTTCCGCACTACAAATGAGGAGAAGCGTCATCTTGACAACATCAAGGCCGATTTCTTGAGCGACTACCGGGCGGCTGCCGAAGTGCATCGCCAAGTGCGTCAGCATGCGCAAAAGACCATCAAGCCGGGCCAGACCCTAACTGATATCGCCAACAGCATCGAGGACAGCGTACGTGCGCTGACAGGCCATTCTGGGCTTGAAGAGGGCGATGCGTTGATTGCTGGTATGGGCTTCCCCACTGGTCTGAGCATCAACCATTGCGCGGCACACTACACTCCTAATGCTGGCAACAAAATGGTTCTGCAGCAGGGTGACGTCATGAAGGTGGATTTCGGTGTTCACGTTAACGGCTGCATTGTTGACAGTGCCTTTACTATGGCTTTCGAGGACAAGTTCAACCCCTTGCTCGAGGCTGTAAAGGACGCTACCAACACGGGCATTCGTGAGGCGGGCATTGATGTCCGTGTGGGCGACATTGGCGGCTACATACAGGAGGTCATGGAGAGCTACGAGGTGGAAATTGACGGCACGACATACCCGGTCAAGTCGATCCGTAACCTGAATGGCCACTCGATCCTGCCTTACAGCATCCACGGCACAAAGAGCGTGCCGATTGTCAAGAGCAAAGACACGACTAAGATGGAGGAGGGCGACGTGTTTGCCATTGAGACGTTTGGCTCGACTGGCAACGGATATGTGCATGAGGATATGGAGACGTCGCACTATGCCAAAACCGGTGATGCAAGCAATGTGCCACTGCGGCTGTCATCAGCCAAACAGCTGCTGAATGTGATCACCAAGAACTTTGGCACGCTGCCGTTCTGCAGGCGATATCTGGACCGGTTGGGCCAGGAGAAGTACCTGCTGGGCGTGAGTTTTTTTTCTTTTTCTTTCGTGTCTTTGTCTGTATTGACAGGCTGAACCTGCTGACTAACGCGTATGCCTGTAGCTTAACAACCTTGTTTCCGCCGGCATTGTCGAGGCCTACCCGCCGCTGGTCGACAAAAAGGGATCGTACACTGCGCAGTACGAGCATGTAAGTCTTTTGTTATTATCACCGTACAAGGATGGCCTGGTGTGCGTGAGTATCTATCTAACCTTGTTTGGCCATAGACTATCCTGCTGCGTCCTACTGTCAAGGAAGTTATCAGCCGTGGAGACGACTTCTAGATGCGATAAAGGGGCAGAAGAGAACGAACTTTGTATTGTTAAAAGTGACATTGGTAATCAACGAAAAAGCCTTAGTTGTTATGGAATGACTATCTCTAGATAGCTAGGAATCGATGTAACCTGGTATGTATATGACTGTTGTTGGTATTCTTATGATGACTGCGAACCTGTGTACTGGTATCAACATGATGAAGATGGCTCGTTGTGTGGGCTACTAATAGCAGAGGTAGCGGTGGTGTAGCTGATTACGATTTACCTCCTTGGGCCGTTAGTTCTACAAGTGCGGAACTGGGGAAAGAAGAGAGACCTACCATGCTACTATAGAAGTTAGATGGCTTAGTCAGTGGCATTGATCGTGAGCAGTCCGTCAGGTAGCCCTAACCTCGCCAATCCAATTGTACTTGAAAGGGAAATCACAGAGCAATCCGGCCAGATTGTTGTCCCCTGGCTGAGTTCAGCGATAGAAGGCAAGTTTGTTGCTGCGATGTCCGGGGCAAGCCTGGTCATCATGCAAGGACGTGCCAGGGAGTAGTTAGGATGGCTAGGGAAGAGTATAGCGAGCAGTCAAGTTAGACAGAGTCAGTGGCAGCACTCAAGGAATAGCTGGACTGTGTGTAATGGATCCTTGGTCTACTCAATTCTTCTTGCTGCTAGTTTGCCCCATTCAGATTCCAATGTCAATTTACACAACGCCTACTAGAATCACCAAGACACACATGCTGATCAACGGATTTGAGTCCAAATGCTATGGGATGGCCAGAGTGATATCCTATCCCGACTCCTTTGGGTGTGTTGCTGCTGACGCCACAGGACGATGCAATAGTGGCAGCTAAAGCACTCTTTGCTGATCCCTGATAAGCCAGACAACATCAGTGGTGATGTTGTCTGGCCTATCAGGGATCTGAAGCGAATCAAAGAAACGCTCTTTGATGCTGCTTCATGATGTGCCATTCTAGCGTGTAATTGTCGAAAGGTTAGACCTGCGCCATTAAGCCCGAGCCTGAGAATTCGCTGTCTGAACTGTATCCTCGGTATCGCTGCTCTCTGCTGAGGTAAGAGTCCACTGTTCAAGCAGTCGCTCTGCTTCCACCCGATCTCTGTCACCCTCGCTCAAAGATTCCTTTTGGTGCTGAACAATGCCTCGAAGGTACTTAACGGCAGTGTTTAACTCTCTACTCGCATAGTATGACTTTGCAAGCTGCACTTGAGACCTGAGAAGCGAAGGGTCGTTGGGCGGTAGATTCTTTCCCTTCATGCGTACGACCTGCTCAAATATACTGATCGCCTTCTTGAACTCGCCATTATCAAGATATGCGCAAGCAAGGTCATCTCGTGATTTTAGGAGTAATGGCGAGTTAGCGAATAGAATCTTTCCCCTCATTTCTACCATGTTCCGCAGCATTGAAACCCTTTTCGATACGTGGCCGTTCTCGAGGTATTCGCTTATGAGCTCATCTTGGGCTGACACAAGTGAGGGGTCGTCTGCCAACAGAGTATTCTCTTTCACGGCCACTATCTCCTCAAGCGTTGAGATTCTTTTATCAACTTGGCCATAACGAGAGTATGCTTGCGAAAGATCAGACTGGCATGATAGCAGCGAACGATGACCGGTTGGTAGTTCACGTTTTCTCTTCTGTACTGCACGCTCAAGCAATAGAATTGCATCCTCAGATCTGCCATTCATGCTATATTCTTGTGCAAGCTGACGTTGAGACAGCAAGAGTGACGGATTCTCAATAGATAAGGTTCTTTCTCTCGTGGCCACTACTTGCTCAAGGATTGAAATTCCCCTTTCAACTTGGCCAGCTTGGCAACACGTCCTGGCAAGCTGGTACTGACTATCTAAAAGCAAAGGATTGTCAATACTCCCAGACTTGCTTATCAGGTCCACTAGACGCTGCTGAATCGAAATAGCTTCGTCGAATCGGTGGCTTCGGATGTATGCCCGTGTAAGCTCATGTTGCGAATCTCGTAGCAGAGGAGAATCGTCTCCTAATCTTCCCACTATATACTCGAACATTCTGATGGCTTCTGCAATATTCCAGCTCCGTAGTAGACACTTTCCTATCTTAAAAGCCAACTCGTATGGCCCCGTAGGCTTGGCCTTTTCTGCATTGAAAATACGAAGTGCATGAGGTAAATACGTGCCGACTGCATGTCCAACTTTCCATTGCTTGTCTGGGAACAATGAAGTGACGTGGTCAAGGACGGCCTGCCTTTGTTCATTTGCAGTTTCTAGGCTTCTAAACCACAGCTGAGTTATGAAGTGGACAAGACTGTGCATATTGAACAAATCAGGAGTCTGGTGTTTTCGTAGGAGTCCATATGACATGAGCATTCCGATGGCATTTGCCATTTGCTGCTTCGTTTCGAACTGTGGGAAAATCGACTTGGGGATTGCCTTCGGGTCGATATTTGCAATAAATGCAAGCAAGCTGGTGGCAGACTTGGAAGCCTTCTGTATCTGCTTGAACGTGATGAGCCAAGTCGTGGCTACAGAACCTTGAGAGGCTTCGTAGTGTGCTTCATCGCAGTGCCTCTGCTCTAAAAGCTCAATTTTGTCCTTCTCAGTGGCTCTCAAGAGATGGAGATAATCACGAATAGAAATCTGATTAATGAACATATAGTCCGCCGCCTGAGCAACAGCTAGAGGGACATAGCCTAGTTCTTCGAGAACGCTTTTCGTCAATACCTTGTCGTGCTGTTGAGGCCCGTTGTTCATGTCCTGACTGCCACGTTCCAGGATGATGGTCAAGTCCTCAGCGGGCATTTCTCGCACATCCATTATGTTGGAGTTGCCTTTGATAGCCAACTGCGCAACTCGGCTAGACCGCGTAGTGAAAAGAATCCGTCCACTGTCACTTTGTGGGAGAAAATAGCGACGTCCATTCTCCGTTGTGCTATCAAAGACCTCGATGTTGTCGACATTATCAAGAATGAGAAGCCACTTCCCGGCGTTCTTTGATTCCAAGTGTCGTTTTACAAGCACCTTGGGATCCTCATCCCTGGTCACCTTGATATTGAGCTCGTCAGCAAGCTTCTTGCAAGCATCGCCAAAGCCGGCCATGCTGGCAGCGGTAAGCCAGAAGACCGAATAGTCGGGCCTGTTCTTCTTCACCATATATGCAAGCTTCAAAGCTATCTGGGTCTTGCCCATACCACCAAGGCCCACAAGTGCAACATGCTGAAAGCCAGGCCGAGCAAAGAGCTTGCTCTCCAAGGTGGACAGGAGTTGCTGGCGTCCAACAAAGTTGGGGTTTTCATGGAAGGGGATACTATGGATTGGTGTATGGCCTACAAGTCAAGTGTTAGCTTGGTCTCTATCCTATAGCTCCATCCTATACTAACTGCCTTGTCGTTCTGGTCGTGCAGGTCCATTTATCAAGACATTGGCAAATGCACTGATGGAGTGCTCTTTTTCATCCAGGTAGTTTCTCGTATGGGCCGAGATCTCGCTCATCCTGTCCCAGTCGGAAAGCGTCACATCCTTTAGGCCATTCTCAACATTGAATCGGAAGTATTGTCCAGTGTGGACAAGTCGCTTGTGAAGTCGCAGCTCGGCAGCTTTGGAGGTGGTAGCCATTTCTTTCAATGCTTTGATAACAGAGCTTCCTCTGTTACGGATCTCAACAACATCGCCAAGCCCTGTGCCGATGCTCAGAATCGTCATCTCACGGCCCGGGAATCGCTTCTCAGCCTCTGTGATGAGAGTCTCGCATGGGTTGTTATGGCCAAAGCTAGCATCGATGAATGTAATTTTGTCTCGGCCAAGATTGATTGGCTTGAAGAAAGCAGTCGCTGCTGATGTAGCTCTGGCTACTTCCCAGATCTTGCATTCAGACAGGCTGGTAGACGAATCATATGTGGTGAACAGAGTTGGTGATGTTTGCACATTAACCTTGGTGATAGCCAATACAGCTCTAGGTAATAGTAACTGAATGTTAGGCGCTGGCCATTGATATTACACGGGCGGAACTCACGTCCTAGTGCAAGAGTCGTCTCGAAAAGGTAGATCTTCATGTGGGCAGGTGTGGTTTGTTGGTATGCCCTTCTCTCGCCTCTGTACACATGGCATTTCAGTGCAGTTTTCCCGAACTACCTGCTTGATGGCGTTCTCTAGCTTTGCTGCTGGAAAGATTCGCGAAGATCCGAACATGGATCTTTTCCATTTGGGGACAAAGGCCGTTTCCGCCAGCTTCCGATATGCTAGGATGGACTCATCAACAGTCATCCCAAGCCGGCCAAGCATTATGGCAATGATACTGGAAGATGGTCAGCAGGGCTTCCCGGATATTCACGTACAGCTAGAGGCATACCCTCCAGTGCTGGTACCACCGATAAGCTCGAATCTATCACAGGGCCTCGGAACTTTGGATAGATTTTCCAACTTTTTGATCTGGACCATGATCTTTTCGAGTATCAGGAGGCTTGATAGCCCACGTACACCACCGCCATCTGTCGTAGTTAGTGATGGAGCCAAAAGACGAGACCGGAGAGCATAGCCTACCGAGCGAAAGCACCCTTAGAGGCTGGGAGCTAGCGCTGAACTGTGCAGTTGAGGCCATCTCGCAATCTTCAACGTAGCAGCTATTGAAGGGAAAGTGAAATAGCCAGCCAAGCCACACAGCCAGCAGGGATTGAGCAAAGGCCATATAGCTTGACCAAGAACAAAGAGACAGACGGGGGGAGACTGAGAAGAGCAGCAGCAGCAGCAGTAGTAGTATAGATGTATACATATTGCGGTTCAGTACCGAATAAAGAAGGCGGTGAAGTCAGGCAGGAGAGGAGCATAGTGGAGCGAGTAGAGGTCGATCACCCCGCAAATCATCACAACCTTCTAGTTGGACTCCTTTTTGCATTGGTCGATAGATGGATGAAGATTCCGTACGTTTAACGGCATCGTGTCTTGTAGATGATACGAATCCGGGACAGCCATAGGTAACAGCGACAAGCAAAGACTCAAACCATGAGAAAGTCGCAGCACACATAGTCTGAAGAACACTCCGGCTCCTCCAGGATCAGCACAAGCACCAGACTGTACCGTGAGATGTGGGATTGTCAACTACCGACATGCAGTATGGACATCAGACTGTGAAGAACTAAAAGAGGCGCCACAGTGACCCTACACCAGGACATGGGAATGCCATCGTTGTAAGACTCCTCCTATATATCAAAGCAAGTTCCCCGGACGGATACCACGGCCTAGACCCCAAATAGCCGTATCAGACCACGAGGAACACCATTCTCCCGTACAGGCTACATCACTACAACAGCTCTCCGTAGCCATCATCGATCTAGCACTCAACGCACGTCAAACATTCGATGCTAAAATAGCGTCGATTCATAACGATAACGCCAATATTAGTTGAACCCCTCCCCCTCCCTTTAGTTTGCTTGCCCCACACCGTTCATTGTCTGCCCCTCCTGCCGCCTCACCGAGCGCCTTACCGAGCGCCTCACCGAGGCTAGAGAGGGAGGCCCCGACTATCACATGCTAAAAAAACAAGCTGCTCAAATAGTGGATCCCCAACACCAGCTGCCCCTTTCTGATTGGCCCACGTCAGACTCCAAAGCTGTCGGCGAAACAAGGGATAATCTAATGTCAGGGAGGCCATTGGCCGGGAAAAACCGTGTAGCGGAGAGAAAAAAGTTGAAGCCTAGCTCATAAAGGGGCTGAATGTGTTTTATTAGTGAGTGAAGGGACAATTTCTGAGATTAAGTCAAAAAGACAAAACAAACCTTGCGCTTCTCATCCACCTCTGCTTGAACCACACTGCACATCTCATAAATAATCTCATTTTATTACCAGCCCTTGACATATGGCATGTGAGAACCTTTTACTATATAGCCAGCCTCACGATATACAAATCCTAGTAGGGATTTTTTAGCCTCCTCCCGCTTCCTAGCCAATCAAAAAACGTCTGTGACTCTAGAAGATCCACTTCTTTTTTTTTTCCTCACTGTACCCTTTAGCTTAAGGGTTTCCCATGTAAAAGTCTGCTCCAAGCTTCTTTTTTTTTTTTTTTTCTTCAATTCATCAATTCAACTCAGAAAAGTTCGCCATTTCCTCGGCCGGGACATCAATCGGTTTTTCTCTCTCTCTTTCATTGATCGATCGGCTTGGCTTCATTCGCCCCTTTTCGGTCTCTCTATCTAATCGCTGCTTGCTCAGCTCCGAATCGGCTCCAGATACTCCGCTATCGCTACTGCATACACTACAAAAGTAGACGGACGACACCGAGGCTTCTTACTTCTTCTTTTCCTAGAACACCCGTTCTCAGCTCCTCCCTCTCCCAGTCCATACGTCTAGGCACACAGAAATATACGTGCCCCCCCCCCCCAGCAGCCATGAAAGTCTTTAGCAATTCCTTCACCTTCAACTACTCCTGGGCCGAAGTCTCCAGTGCCAACTGGCGCAAGTACGGCCCCTGGAATAACAAATCTTCGCACGTAATCGCCGTTGACACCATCTCACGCTCCGTCGACGCCGCTACCGGAATCCTGCGCACCGAACGTCTCATTACATGCAAGCAGTCAGCACCCGACTGGATCAAGAGCTTGATGGGCTCAGGAATGGAAATCTCGCACATGTATGAGGCCAGCTACGTTGACCCCACCGCACAGACTGTCACGCTTGTTTCGCAGAACCTGACGTGGAATAACCTTATCAACGTCCAAGAAACTGTTGTCTACAAGCCGCTCAGCGAGCACCAGACACAGTTCATGCAAGACGCCAAGATCACAGCTCTATGTGGCGGCTGGCAACGCATCAAGAACAAGATCGAAGACCAGCTTGTGACCCGCTTCCATGAAAACGCCATCAAGGGCCGCGAAGGCTTCGAGATGGTTCTGGCCATGAGCCGCCGCGTGTTTGCCGAGGAACGGGAACGGGAGCGACTCCAGTCCCTGCATGTCAAGATGGTGGCATAGATAGACCTAGCCAGTCTTGGGGCCAGCTTGACACCGGCGTGCAGCCCGCAGACTGTGTACGATGAGACTGAAGTTTTCTCTTTTCTTCTTTTTTTTTTTTTTTCTCGTTTCTTTCCTTCGCTTTCTTTATTTCTTTCGTTTATTCTTTTTTTTTCTCCCTGGGTCAGTACGGCGTTATATGGCAAAGACAAAATCACTGTGGGTTTCTTTTTTTTTTCTTTTTTTTTCTTATTTCTTTCTTCTCCTCATTCTTCTCTTTTTCTTCTCTCTATTTAGTTTCTCTTCTCTTTTCGATGACCTCCAAGATACCCCCTACCCCCTGGGCTTCATTGCATCTTCGTTCTTTGTCCTCCTCACAAGGTCCCCCGGGCTTCTTTCGTGTTTCTAGCACAAGCTCCTTTATTGACGCTGACTGCTTTCTTTCTCTCCTTTGCTTCATTCTTTATTGCTTATTGTATTACTTTTCATCTCATCTCAAGTTTATTACAAATATTTTTTAGATTATAGTAGACGATGCTATTAGGGTTAGCTAGGGTTTGTACATAAATACCAAACGGCTATTTTACTCTTTAACACAGTGGCCATGCTCCTGAGACGGTGAGTGAAATACAAGCCTGAGAGAGTAGCAATTAAGTAACTGCCTACAAGAATGCCAAAAAGGCGTGCGCATGATGATGACTCAGCTGGATCCTATTCATATATGAGAACTACAGTCTCACAGACAGGATAGTTTGTGCATATCTTTTGAACCAACTCGCACCCATTTCGCTGAAAATAATATTCTGAGCATGCGCGAGATTACTGTTGATACTGGTCAGCTGATTTTAAAGTCTTGGGATCGGCCCGCCCTCCCCTCCCCTCCCCCTCTTGATCTTTTACGCACACTCTCAATATATCACAAGACCATGCTGTCCTGCTGCCTGTAGACGTCAACCTGTGTCAGGCTGCAGCGCTCATGAACCCTATCATGGGCACATAGATAGCCCTCACGCAGTATATCAATCTGGACAAATTGCACCAGCTTGAGACAGACACTAAGCTGGCATATGTAAATATCCAAGTTCGGGTAGTGTTCCTTGTGTAACAAGTGCAATAACGATGTGTGTGACCATCGGAAAAATAAATGCCCACTTATTTATTTTTGAGCCAAGTCTTGTGTCACCCAAACTGTCACAGTGTAACAGCCGCCCCACTCTGTTGATAAGATAAGAGCCCGTACTAATTTAGCCTCACGTCTCAAATCTCAAGCCACAAATTCCAAGACTTGGCGCCACATCCAAACAACACGCCGCATATACGAGATGAACGACGACAACGACGACAACGACGGCATCTTCAGCATTGCCATTCTCGATGACGAGGAGACAGCACAGCAAACTAAGGATCGCGAAGCTCGGACAGCTCTAAGCGAGGACGCATTCCAGGCCCTGCAACAGACGTATGAGCCGAAGCGCGAGAACGGCGAGGTAAGTGGGTGGGCGAGCATGCGCTTAGGCGGCCGTCAGCGGCATTAGTGCTAATGTGACAACGCTGGCATATCATTTAGCTCTATAAAGCGCTTGTCCTGCCACTGCCCAAGATAGTCTCAAAGCCTGAGGCTCTTGCAGTCGTGCAGGCGGTCGAGGAGCTGTACTTTTACCGGCGCTTTGAGGAGGCAGCACAGCTAGCCCAAAACATTATCGCCCAGCGCGGGGGGCTGGATACAGAGACAGTGGAGCTGCTACGCAATTACGAAGCACGGTGCCGGAAGCGAGCATCAGCTACGGGACTGGGGGGGGGGGGAGGGGAAGAGAGCCATGTGAAAATTAGAATTGATTATAGATTTTAGTGCAACCAGCGAGGGTTAGGGTATCTTCTAGATTTACTATTTGGTGTTGTCCGTTTCTTCATATCTTTGTTGGTCTACTTCTTCCGCCGCTCATCTAGGCCATCTACATCCTTGATTTTGTGGAAATGCGGCGCCAACTCGCTTAGCCACTTGGCTTCAATGGGCATACAGTTGCGCATATATTCCTTTGTAGTCTGGACCAGCTCAAAGTACAGCACAACGCGCGGTGGCGGATCAACGCCAAATACTGTGCTGCTCGGGTGCACATAGACGGTATTGTTGTTCTTGACAGTACGATAGCCGTCGCCTCCACGCGACAACCTCGCAGCATTTGGGAAGAAGCCGGTCGTCAAGGCACGCTTGATGGGCCGCAAATTGTTCTCTCCACAGGTCGAAAGCCGCACCTCAACACGATCACACAGCTTGGCTAGCTGTTCGCGGATGTCGCGTGCTCGTGTTAGACTGCGTTGCTGCAGGAAGTTCTCCTTAGCCCACACGGGTGAGAAGTCGCTCTGCTCCCACTGGTTGTAAACATTGAGCAGCGTCAAGTGATCACCACCGTCGGTCACTGTGAACCGTGCACGTGCCGAGTCAGCATGGATCTTCTTGTCCTTAGGACGAAAGAAAAGCGCTGATGCTTCGCCTAGCATGGCGACAATCGAGAGCACTTCCTCAACGCAGCCCTCTTTATCGGCCGCTAGTACAGCGCGGGCTAGCATGGGATCAGTGGGGAACTCGGCCATCTGTCGGCCTAGCTTAGTCAGATCAGCTTTGGTATTGAAGGCTTGCAGAGCAAACAACAAGTTCAACGACGAGATGAGGGCCTCGAACGGTGGTGGGTCCATGAAGTCAAAGTGTAACAAGTCCGTGATGCCGAGAGCTGAGAGTTGCAGTGCTACACTGCTAAGGTTTGTGCGGAGAATCTCAGGTGTAGTACTCTCATCCATCTCGTTGAAGTAAGCATACTTGGTATACAGCCGGAAACACTTGCCGGGTCCCACACGACCGGCTCGACCCGACCGTTGGTTGGCTGAGGCTCGTGAGCACGGGACAACAACCAGGGACGACATGCCAGTGGCCGGATTGTAAACATTCTCCTTGACATAGCCAGGGTCAATGACATAAACAATTCCGTCAATGGTCAAACTAGTCTCGGCAATATTGGTGGCCAGCACGACCTTGCGCGCATTAGGCGGTGTCGGCTCAAAGATCTTGGACTGCAGCTCAGTGGGCAAGTTGGCGTAGATGGGCGCGACAATGAGCTCCTTGATCCGGGTCCCTAGCTTCTTGGCGGTATCTGTGATTTGCTGTTCAGCAGCCTCGATCTCGTCCTGGCCTGTCAGAAAGATGAGAATGTCACCGCCTCGGGGCTGTGTTGAGTGAATCTGGAAGACCGTCGTAATAGCAGCCTGAAGGTAGTTGGCCTCGGGGCTGGGCGTATAGTAGATGTCGACAGGGTAGCGGCGTCCAGGTACTGAGAAAATAGGGCAGTCCCCAAAGTAGCGAGCAAACTTTTCAGCATTCATTGTGGCCGAGGCAATCAGGAGTTTGAGGTCGGGCCGGGCCCGGGCCAGGTCCTTGACGAGGGCCAGAAGAATATCTGTGTGTACTGTGCGCTCGTGAGCCTCGTCAATCATGATGGCCGAGTAGCCGTCGAGACTCGGCTCGGTCATGAACTCACGGAGCAGCATACCGTCCGTCATGTACTTGACAATGGTCTTGTCACTCGTCTGGTCCTCGAAACGCACACTGTAACCAACTTCGTTGCCAATCTTAACACCCATCTCTTCGGCGACACGGGCCGCCACGCTCATGGCAGCCACCCGACGCGGCTGAGTGCAGCCGACCTTTTTGCCGCCCTTTGTATAGCCGGCTTCATGAAGGTACTGTGGAAGCTGGGTGGTTTTGCCTGAGCCTGTCTCTCCAACAAGCACTAGCACCTGGTGAGCTTCCATGGCGTCGAGGAACTGCTGGCGGTACTGAAAAATGGGCAGACTATTGCGTGTCTCCTGGATCGAGAGCATCTTCTTTTCAGCAGCATCAATTTGTGCAGCCAGAAATGCATCCTCTTTGGACAACTGCTTGCCCTCGCCAGCCATGCGAGAGTCAAGATTGAAGTTGATGTATTGCTCTGGGTCCATAACATACGAGTATTCCTCGTTCTCGCGCTCAGCCACGAGGATTTGGGCCTTGGCTTTGGCTGTCTGTTCGCTCTCCCATTGGTCATGCTCAGTCACGAACTTTTCCTGGCCAAACTCGTCGCGATCAACGTAGCGCTTGTAGAGGGCGTCTTCCTTGCGCTTCTTGTCAATCTTGCCCTTTTCTGTGATGTAGTCTTCAGGCATCACGTATCCATCGCGATGGTCGTCAATGCGCTCTCGTTCTTCCATGATGCGAAGTAGCTCCCGGTTCTTGGCAAATTCGGCCAACTCCCGTTTTGAGAGCTGGACACCACTGCGCATCTCAGCCGTCTCTTCAGCTACTTGACGACGTAGAAGCGCCAGTTTCTCGACCTGTCGCTTATTGAGATAGTCCTGCCGTGAGCGCATTCGAATATCTGGCAGGGCCTTGCGTCGCTCAGCTTCGTTCTCAAGCCCGTGTCGCGAGCCGCTAGCTTTCTCGGCGTCTTTCTTCTTGCCCGAGTCGCGTTCGCGCAGTCGCCGGGCAAATGCATCCCGCTCTTTCTTGTCGTCGCTGTCGTCATCGCTATCGCGCTTGTCATCGCCTTCATCATCGTCGCGACTTAGTTTCGCCCGCTTGGAAGCCGGCACTTCAATCTCATCCTCATGGGGCTTGTCTGATTCCTCATCGACGTCGGATAGGGGCTCTTCGTCGCCCCAACGATCGTCAAACTCTTGGCTGTTGTCGCGTTTTCGGTACCTTCTTTCACGGCGGGGTGACCGTGATGGGGACTGCGACCGGGATCGAGGCTGTGATTTTCGAGACGTGTGTTCGCGAGGGGTATCCCGGCTTTCTCTGCGCCTGTCTCGGTCGCGATCTCTATCCCGTGATCTGTCTCGTCGGCGTGACGATTTGCTCTTCTTGTCTTTGCTGACCTTTTGCGGGCCGACCTCGTCGTCGTCCATTGGGAGGAAGGCATATTTCTGGTTATTTGCGCTCATAGCGATGTGTTCAGCAGCGCCAAAATTTGAGGCAACGTACACAGTCAACGCAATTAAAAGGGAGGTCAAGAGACGCTGGAAGAAGAATCACTATACGTCACGTAGCAGAGACAATGGACTGACAAGGCTGACAAACTTTTTGACGACCGACTTATTTGTGCTGACAAGGCTGAACTTTATTAAGTGGGGCTATACCGACAGCTCTCCGGGCCCCACAACCGCAGCCCCTGTAAATGCCCATAACCCTGTTCACCGAGTCACCGATCTAAGCCAAGACATCGGCGACCACGAGGAGGTGGATCCGGCTCTCTACAAAAGTCCCAATATGGAGCACAATATTAGGAGTTTCGGAAGTATCTTCTAGTCAGAGGAAGTCTGCTTAATAATGTACTGAGTTGGTTTGTTCCAAGTTGTTGAGGAATACTTTATTATTGAAATCCGATGATCCAGCAGTTTTACTTTTCTGACTAGGCGGTCCAGTGCTATGGTAGATTATATAGTCTATGTGCGTCACGTGACCTCGGGTTGAGAAAGCCCGGTGGTCACGTGTCGGTAGTAGCCCCTGTGCCACTCATGTCCGTTGCTGCCGCCACGCGACACCCCCCCTCGCACCGACAGGTGTGTATCATTGTCAGGCTGCCACGGACTGATGAGGGGGTGCGTGTGAGTTTAATCCTCCGAATATCACCTTGTTGTACTTCTCCACCAGTGGTCCTGTCAATGGTTTCGTCAGGGCATCGGCAATTTGCTGTTTGGTGCTCACATATCCGAGCTCAGCGGTTCCGTCAGCTACTTTGTCACGGATGTACATGTCACTTGCCCTAATGTGCCTGGTGGCTTTAGACGTCGCATCGGGCTTGGTTGCGGTCGAGATTCCACCTTTGTTGTCCGCGAATACCTCGATCTTCAGGTTGTGACCGATGGCGTTTGCGAAATTCTTGGCATATGTAGCGGCGGCCATTCCTTCCGACATAGAGATGAGCTCGGATTCCAGTGAGCTTCTGGCGACCACTTTTTGTCTTCTGCACGTCCACATCACGGGGCCTCCTGCTATAAAGATAATGATCCCACTCGTGGATCTTCCGTCAGGGCCATCAACCCATGTGGCATCTGTGTACATATAGCAGCTTATGGGTTTGCCCTTGGGATGTTTGACTGGTGCCGTGTAGACAATTCTGAAGCTTTTGTTTGCAGACAGATACTGCAAAAGCTTCGTGAGAGCTTTATTATCCGACAGCTTTGGTGCCTTAAAAGCCGCCACGAGTCTTCCGAGGGCATATGCAATGTCAGGGCGTGTCATGGTACTCGCGTACATCATCCGCCCAACCAGTCTCCGGTACCTGTCCGCCAGCTGTTTCCCCAACTCATAGTCTTCTGTGTCGTCGCCACTTTCTTGCCATGGGCAGGGCGCCAGAATTTCAGCTGGAGTTGACGATGGCTTGCAGTTTTGCATGCCCGCTTCCTCCAGGATGTTCTCAATCAGGGTGATCTGGTCCAGGGAAATGCCATTGGGATTGAAGGCGAGGTTGACTCCGAGGAGCCACTTCGGGATTTGGCTGAGGTTTGTGTGGAACCTTTCGCACAATTCGCGTTCAAACTCCTTGACTGTTTTCTCGTCGGGTCCATCGTATAGGAGGTCGTCAACGTGGGTGCATACCGTTACATCTCTCGCGTCGTCACGGTATGTGGCTGGGTCACATGGTATTTGTTGGAAACCCATGTCCTTCAGGTTGGATTTCAGGACTTGTTGCCATTCGTGTCCGCTTTGCTTTAAGCCATAAAGCGTCCGCTTGAGCTTAATGACCAGCCCTGGTGCGAACCCAACCTTCTTCCCAGCGTCAGGAAACTGTTCGAAATAGCTTTGCAGCTCCATCGGTGGTCTGACGTAGACATCCTCCTGTATTATGCCATGCAGGTATGCAGCCGTTATGTCTGCTTGTCTGACTACTCTGCCAGTAGTCACGGCGCATGCCATCAGGATCCTCCAGCTGTCCGTATGAGCTGTTGATGCGAATGTCTTGTTGTAGTCTATCCCTTCCTTTTGCTTGTCCCCTCTTGCGACGAGTCTTGCTTTGTATTTCCCGTCAAGCTTGACTTTAAACACCCATTTCATTGGGATCAAAGTCCGATCTTTAGGGGCCTTGACGAACTCAAAGACGTCATACGCCAGCATGTTTTCGATTTCCTTGTTGATGGCGTCCCTCCATTTCTCACTAGCTGCCAGCGCTTGCTTCGGTGTAGCTGGCTCGGTGTAAATTGATAGGGCCCTTAGATTGCCCTCCATCTTGTCGCTCAGAAGGTCGCCGGTGTTAGTCCCACCTGTGGATTGCACGGATGCGTTGGCTTTCATGTCCGCAGGGGTTTGTCGCAGTGTTCCTTGGGGGCGTGAAACCAACGTCGTCGTGTCTGGTCTGCTGATGTTTTCCAGGATGCGAACGTTCTGTGTTCTCACAATCTTGTCCAAGGATGGTATGTACACAATGTACATGTGTGTCCCTTCATAGCCTATCAGTATTCCTTCGGTACCTCTCGGTGTGATCTTTGGAATCTTCAGCTTGGCTATGTCTTGGTCTGATAGTGTGACCACTGCCCTGGATCCGATGACCCGAAAGTGCGCAACGCTCGGCGCTTCCGGCTTGGGTCGTCCTGCTAACCTTGCTATTTCTTTCTCCCACTCCCATTGAGGCGACTGTTTGGTTTTGCTCCCTGCGGGTACGGCGTTGTTCATTTGAGCTATTATGGACGGGAGGGCAACGTCCCAGAAATCTTCCGGTAATCCATCAGCGACAGCGCAGCGCAGTTTGCGAGTTACCTCCTGTACCGCCCTCTCAGCTATCCCGTTCTGAGCTGGCGAGTAAGTCGGCGACGTATGTACGGTGATTCCCTCAGAAGCTGCCCACTTTTTCATTTTGGATATGTTGACATCTGTCCCATTGTCCATCATAAGCTTTATGGGCTTGCGTCCGGTCTGGAGTATCCAGGCTTTGATTTCAGAGATCACTATATCGCCTGCTTGCTTTGTCATCCTGGGTATGGCTATAGCTGATTTGTACCTTGTATACTCATCCGTGATCACTACAAAATACCTTGCGTCGTTTCTTGATGACCACCCTACACTCGCAACATCCACATGTATGCAGTCCATGACGGCGTAGACTGGAGGTCTTTTGTCCTGTGGTGTGTAGTGGACTGCTTTGGCCTTGATGCAGGTCTCGCATGGCCACGTTTCGTCAAATTTGGGCTTTTCGACGGCTGCTCCTCTGACAGTGGAGCATGTCGCCCGCAAAGATTCATCGTTGATGTGCCCTGCCCGCATATGGGCCAGCCTTGTTCGTTCCAATGTTGTCGTGTTGGGAAGTTGTCTTTGAAAGGGGAAGAGGATCATGTCGTCATTCTCTGCGTCTTGTTTTTCTTTCCAAGATTTGGAGACGTTCACAGCGTGGAATTGGAAATTTCGTGAGATCATGATTTTTACTTGGTTGTCGTGGACCATTTTCATGCCGTTCAATGTCCCACCAATTTCATACCATAGCTGCAGAGAGAGAAGGTTCACTGGAGCTTCGGGTAGGAATAAAACCTTTTTGAGAAGCATTGTTATATTTGTCCCTGGTATATATACCGCGATGTTTCCCATTTTCTTGGCCACCAACCTCCCATTTCCTGTCTTGACGCCTACCTTTACGTCCACCACTGACCCTGGGATGAACTCTTCCAGATCCTTGACAGCATGCGTGTTTGCACCGCTGTCTGCCAGCCAACAGCTCATTGATCTGTCATAAGTTCCGGTCAGTTCGCGTTCCTTCAGGTCATTGGTGTTTGTGCAAACGGAAATGGTGTATGTGCATGGAAGTTCTGGTTCTTGGTTGTCTCGCGTACCTTCCTCTTTGTCCGACTCCGCGGCCGAAACGGCGACGCTCCTGTTGTACTGACGGGTGCTATTTGACGGAGCGAGCCTCCTCTGGGCTTTGTTCTCGTTCGCTCTGCTCCTCACTTTCTCGTCATTCCGTTTCTCGGGACACTTGCTGGAGTGGTGTCCCACTGCATCGCAGTTCCAGCATCCCGAGCGGTTCTTGGCTGTGGTTGATCTAGATGTCCTAGGCGTCACTCGGGGGATGGGGGACGGCGATAGTCAGGTGACCTTGCCTCGGACTTCATCAGGCTGAAGATGTCAGGGAAGTTGTTCAAGATCTGCGCGTATGGTCTCAAAGATGGGTAGTGTTCTTCTACCGCTGCCATCATGTAGTTTGTCTTGGTCATGTCCTTAAGACCTAGACCAGTTGCGGATGCCCTGGCAAGCAGTATCTGATATCTTTCGAGAAACTCGAGGAGATTCTCGCCAGGCTTGAAGCGTATGGTGCACAATTCCCTTTCTACCTGCGCTCCTGGGTTCTTGAGGGTGCCAACGGTTTCTGTCCGAAGCTGGTCGATCATTTCTTTGAAGGACTCGCAGCTGACAACATGTTGCTGAAGGCGTAGTGAAAGAGTGTCCTTCACTATCCGGATGATCCGGCAACGTGTGTCTCTCGGCAGGTCGTCCACGTCCTCCATCGAAAGGTCGAGCTCCCCGAGGGAGGCCTTCACCGCAGCATACCACGTGGGCCATGTATGTTCTGACGCCAGCATCTTTTCTGGCCGCATCGAAAGGTTCCAGCCGCTTTGTTGCAGTTGTGCAGCTGTTAACCTTCTGGGGTTTTGTATCAAATTGTTCTCCGTTTCCGCTTTGATCTTCATGGCGGATTGAAACATTTCCATGAAGTTTGTGAAATTGGCCATCATGACTGCGTCTGTCATGAGGCCACTGGGTTGCGCCTGCTCTGGCGCGTTCTGGTTCTGCTCGGGGGCAGAGGGTGCCTGCGTGGAGGCGGTAGAGTTCTGCTCGGGGGCAGAGGGTGCCTGCGTGGAGGCGGTAAAGTTCTGCTCGTGGGCAGAGGGACTTTCTTGGGTTGACATTGTGGACAGACTGGGATTCAATCTTGTCGATCGGCGCATGTCTCTATAAAGTAATGGTTGTGAAAAAAAAATATATATCTTTTCAAGTTATTATGTTTGGATTATTGACGCGTAGCGCGGGCTCATAACCTGTTGAGGAATACTTTATTATTGAAATCCGATGATCCAGCAGTTTTACTTTTCTGACTAGGCGGTCCAGTGCTATGGTAGATTATATAGTCTATGTGCGTCACGTGACCTCGGGTTGAGAAAGCCCGGTGGTCACGTGTCGGTAGTAGCCCCTGTGCCACTCATGTCCGTTGCTGCCGCCACGCGACACAAGTACAGTTTCCACACTGTCAAGGCAACAGTGTGGAGGGCCGACACTATATAAACCTAGTTTTGCTAGCGTCAGAACTTCCCAAGTACTACAACTTGGCATGACCCTTTGTCTCTAATTCCCTATATTTTCTGCATCCCGTTTCTCTCGTTTCCACTATGAATAACCCCCCAGTGACCTTCTGGGACCATGTCCAATGGTTCCTCGACCCCTGGCTCTTCCTCGGCGGCACCCTGACCTATCTGCCGGGCACAGTCGCTTCCCTGCTGCGTACAGGCCAGATCCGCACTATCCTATGGCCACCGGCCCTGAGAGACGCTTTCTTTGGTCGTTTCTGGGCATCGTTTGGCCCGAACCTGCGGGAATCAAACGGACCGGTCATAGCTCCCATCATCGCCGGGCGCATCACACACGGTAAAGAGACGGCCGTGCCAGTCTACGAGCCTCTTAGCGGGAGCGTTATCGAAGTTGGCGCAGGGTCCGGGATGTGGGCCGATGCCTTGATTGCTGCTGGGGCACAGCGCATTCTGGGAATTGAGCCGAATCCGGCTCAGCATGCGGCGCTACGGAAACGCGTAGCTGAGCTAGGCTTTGAAAAGCAGTACGAGGTGGTGCCAGTAGGTATCGAGGATATTAGCCGGCCAGACAAGTGGGATGGACATGTAGAAAAGGAAAGTATAGACTGCATTGTTACCTTGTTTTGCCTATGCAGCATACCTGATTCAGACAAGAACGTCAAGGAGCTGTACAAGTATTTGAAGAAGGGCGGGCGGTGGTTTGTGTATGAGCACGTGCGCACGCCAGACAGCGCAGGGCGCTTCATCCGTTGGTATCAGCGTAAGTTACTTCAAGGAGCACGGAAAAGGACCGTATGAGTTTGTCACTGACTGTTGCGTCTTAGGGTTCGTCAACCTCTTCTGGCCGGTTCTGCTTGGAGGCTGCGACCTTTGCCGAGACACCGAGGCCATATTGCGTAACGCAGGTGAATGGACTACAGTGGATATCACAGCACAGCCGGGCGAACCGTGGTGCCAGACAGTGCCGCATATCCGAGGTGTATTGGTGAAATAGGAAGGCAATCAGATAGATAGCAAGTACAACTGTAACAGTATTCATTATAGCTCATCTTCAGAGACAAAACCCGGTTCAGAGCATGATGGGAGCTCTCGGTCAGGCGACTGCGCACATGTATTTGAAGAAACATACTCATCAGTACCGCCTAGCCAAGTAGCCAGCGAGTCTGCATCTTCATCGGCCGTATCGTCCTCTTCTTGCTTGTCTCTCTCTTCGTTGTCACTGTCGTCTCTTTGATCCTGTTGCTCCTCGCCTTCCCTTGTCTCCTGATCCCCAATCCCTTTTCCACTGTGTCCCCCGAACAGCCTTTCCCGCCTCTTCCGATAGAATTCCGCAAGAAACGCCCTGCGCTGTTCCACTGAGCCATTCTCTACCACAAGCGCAAACGCCGTGGCATCTGCAAACCCTAGGTCACGTGCCATCTGGCAGAACTGGCGAACCTGCACGTCCTCGGGCGGGTTATACACGAAATGCGCACGTTGCAGCCCTGTCCTTGTACGCGCAGCACGACGCTCAACCACATCATTCAATGGGGCCCATGGCGGGGCTCCGCTAGTAGACGGGTTAGCCGGCGCGCGTGCGAGGGTGTCTTCAATGTGCGATGGGCCGATGATTGACGAGTTCTCATGCGTGTACGCGACGCCGGCGGCACGTAACAGTGCGTGAATAGGATCAGCCTTAGGTTCCGCAGTGCCATCAGCATCCGGCTGCTTGGCGGCACGGCTATTCTTTGCTTTGGCATGGCCCCGGAATATGTCCGCTACCTGGCTGATGGCGTTGTCCTCCGCAGGGTCCTCAAACTTGAATGTCTTCTCAGCATCAGCCGCGACCTGCTGCACATCGATATCCATTAGGTTTAGTTGCACCTTGGCCTCGGCAACGTTGGTATTGTGCACAATATCCTTAAGTACAAGCTGGTCTTTGCGGTAGCTAAAGATGTTTTGCAACCCGAAAATCTCGCCCTTGCGATCATCGTCATGCTGTACGCCCTTGAAGTAACGCGGTTCAGCCGATGCTGAATATCCAATGTTGGCTTGTTGCTGCTTGTAGATTTGACGTGCGTAGACAATTTCCTCGACAGTGCCGGCCGAGATCAGCCGATATACGTCAACATCACGGGTCTGGCCAATACGGTACGCACGGTCCTGGGCCTGCAGGTCTAGTGCAGGGTTCCAGTGCGGATCGAAGATCACCACGCGGTTGGCGCTAGTGATGTTGAGCCCAACACCGCCAGCCCGGGTGCTGATAAGGAAGACAAACTGGTGTGGATCAGTGTTGAAGGCAGCAACAGTGCGTGCCCGTTCATCGTATGACACACTGCCGTCTATGTAGCTAACAGTGTAGCTGGTATTAGTGAGCAGATGGTTTAGGATATTCAACAGCCGGACGCTATGAGAGAACACTAGCACCTTGTCGCCATCAGCATACCACATACGTAGCAGCTCTTTGAGGATCTTCCATTTTCCACAAAACTCGGGGTTCGCCAGCGTTTGCATGGCCTCCCGTGCCTTGTACATCTGCTCCCAGGTGTCGGGCAAGCACTCACGCAAAGCCGCCATCTCGACACTCTGCTTTTCACAGGAGTCTGAGCTTATAGGAAGCAGTAGAGCTAGGTGATTGGCCAGCTTCTGCAGTGTCATCATAGAAGGGAAGATGCAGCTGACACGTAGACGGCCATCAGGTACTTTGCGATTGCAGCAATTTCCCTGGCGTTTGTTCGAGCCGCAAGTACATAATTTATGGGCATTCACAATGCATTTCACGACATCAGAACGCAAAAATCCCTCATAGGCACGTTCCTGTAGAGACGTCAGGGGACAGAATACGATACGATCGCGCTTGCGCGGCAGCTGGTCGGCCAGCAACGTCTTGAGCCGTCGCAGGAAAAAAGGCGGGAGCACGTTTTCGACGAGTCGACGAGCAGTACGCCGCGCTGCCAGTATCTCGGCCAAGGTGGCGTCATGGGATTGGCCGACTACCAAGGGTCGCGTGATGGCTGTCTGCCACTGGGAATGAGATCCGAAACGGCCAGGGTTTGTCCAATTCAGAAGTGTCCATAGCTCGTCATAGTTGTTCTGGATTCCGGTACCCGTCAGGCCAATCCGACAAAGGGCATTGACCTCAGCCATGGCACGGGTAGTGTTCGAAGATTGTTCCTTGATCCGGTGACATTCGTCAGCAATCACAGCATCCCAGTCGACAAGGTTGACGCTAGACCGGTTATTGCTATACGTATCGTATGTAGTGATCATGATTTCCAAACGCCCGTTACGTGCTGTCTGTAGCACGTCTGCCTTTTGCGTTGGGTTTCCATGGAAAACATCCACATGCCACCAACCCCAGCGGTTTAGCTCATCGCGCCAGTTGTGTATCAGTGATGCTGGGCAAATAACAAGCACACGGGGGTACCACAACGGCACGCCCCCGTCTGCCTCCGATCGACATGCTGCCCGCATACGACGCATACGATGTTGATCACGCTCATCGCCTGACTTTCCAAACGCCGTAGCCAGGAATGCAGCCACCTGCACTGTCTTGCCGAGGCCCATGTCATCGCCTAGGATGCCACCAATCTGCCAGACAAACAGACGATGCAGAAATCTGACGCCTTCTAGCTGGTAGTCTCTCAAATACTGCGCCACTGGCGCCGGAACCACCCCGCCTGACTCCTGTAGATCAACATCGGCAAATTCACGCGATGGCCGCACACCACTGGACGCAGAAAACACAGGGCGAGTCATATGTGGAGTTATATCCGCAACCAGTGCAGCCGAGTCTGGGGGGACCCGCAGCGAGGCACTGGGATCTGCATCAAGCAAGGCCCGGCGTGCACGTACATAGTCTGGGACATCATTTGCTTGAGCATCATCTGCCTCTTCATCGTCTGTCGCCGTTCTGCAGCCGCCCGAACGAAGGACCCCGCCAGTAAGAGTCGTCTGTCGGCCACCATCTTGACGATGGGTTTTTAGTGGCCTTCCCCGGCGTCTTGGCTGGTACTTCTTGCCACCTTTAGCTGCATTTTTAGCCCGAGCTGCCGATGACGCTGTTTGCACGGGGATATCGTCGCCATCGTCGTCAGTCCACTCAACCCGGTCTGGAATGCTTGGACTCAGCGGCCTTTTTCGTAGGTTAGACTTTTTCAAGGAACCGATGGTGAGATTATCAAGATTTTCGCTTTCAGAGCCAGTCAATTCTTCCATGTCAGTTCCATGTTTATAGAGACATACCATGATATGACAGCAAAGGGAGGAGAAGTCAAGCGCTGCTGTCTTTGATGCAGACGCCACGCGCCTGATGTAACACAGATAGCACATGATATAGTATAAGGGTTAATCATATCACGTGACCCGATGCCAATGCTTACCTAATAGGAGAGGAGCCGGTCCAAATCAACAGCCCTACTATCGTCAGGAGTTTGATATCCTCTATTCGTAGCCTACTGAATAGGTAATGTCCACATGTCTCTAGATGCTCAATTCAATGGACCATTCCTTTTTTTACCCAGCACCATACACACCTATGGCATGGATGGACGACAGAGGGCGCCCGTAGAGTTCTAGGAAGACGGTGCTCGGTATGTACAGCCGGCACCTTCGGGGTTGTTATTAGAGGTATTAGACCTGGTAAAGCAAATACTGCCAAGAGAGTTCGTCAACGACAAATGTAGATCACAGGAAGCAAACTCCCATGACATCCCCAACTAACCAGCTCTCGCTCACTAGCCATGAGCCACTATGTATACAAAAGCCACGTTCCCTAAACTCACACTCGTTTTATCTATGTACATGCTTGACTCGACCGCCCCATTCCAACATCCCCTCCCACATCTAAAGTCCCGCGTCGCTTGGTGCGTACGAGGACCCTGCAAAAGAGGGTGTTTCCGTGCCTGATTCCACTATTCCGGGCGTGCCTCCGCCGGTGCCATTCCCCCCAGAGCCTGTGGCCGAAAAGCTTTGATCAATACGCAGAATCCACTCCATCTTGTCCCGCTCACTGCGTGCCGCAAATAGCCATGTGTTATTTTTACCATAGATGGCAAACACAGCACTCTGTAACCTTTCGCTAAGTCTTTGTACTCCTTCCTCGCCTGTACCTCCATTGCTGCTGTTGCCATTAGACACAGTCCCAGCACCAGAACCAGTCCAGATCGACGAAATAACCCGTCCAGATGCTGTTCGGCGGTGGTATGATGACGTCACTCTGCCGGGGCTAGACCCGGGCGAAAGAACCCCACTACCCCCGCCATTGAGATCCTGTGCGGTATCGTATCGTGAATCTCCCTGCAACAGGCCCAACACTCCGGGCTGGCTATCTATGCGTGCATCACGCAGGCTAACAATGGCAATCTCGTCACCACCCGTAGCCGAAAAAATGTGCAAATATGGCCGGCGCAGCTCAACAAACCGCTTGATCCACCGTGTCGACTCACTGTTAGGCACAAGCAGGTAACCACCCTTCATGACATTGGGGTTCCGTGGAGCTTTAACGATCGTGGTGATTAGGCTGGGTGGCTCACTAGCCTCAGACGTGAGCCCATTGCTAGGCGGTGATGTGTTTTTTGCACTGAGAATCTTGTTGAGCGGGTCGGGGTACTTTAGCCATAGCTTAATACATCTTTCCAGCAAAACCCTGTGCTTTTCAGGTATCTGTGGCTGAGCCTCAGTCGCTCCGTTTCCGTTGGTGTGTGGTCGGTCAGCACTTTGGCCATCCCTGGCTGTACCGCTATCCCCAGCTTCTGCGTCTGCATCCATTTCTCCAGCCAGCACCTCGGCTTGCGTCTCTTTGCGATCCTCTTCATCTACTTGTGATGGTTCCGGAGTATCATTCAGCAAATCATCATCGCAAAACTCCTTGAGGTCCGGCGTCGGCAGACTCTCGTCATCGCCCTCGTCCTTCTTGCCTACACGCGGTAATCCAATCCGCTTCAGCAAATTGTACGCGCCCTCAATTTCTGCCGACCGCTGCTTGCGCTTCTGTGCCAGGATGTAATCGCTGACAAGAGACACGCCACGTGGCGTCCACTGAGTCAGCGACTCCTCGCCCT
Source organism: Ceratocystis albifundus (assembly GCA_002742255.2). Classification (NCBI taxonomy): domain Eukaryota; kingdom Fungi; phylum Ascomycota; class Sordariomycetes; order Microascales; family Ceratocystidaceae; genus Ceratocystis; species Ceratocystis albifundus. Next base: position 2,374,933 of record MAOA02000035.1, on the reverse strand, counting down.
TAACATAGTCATAAGTGCTGTTGAGTCTCCAGAGATCGCCAATCCGCTTAATTGAAGCCGGCCGCATGGTCAACGTGAAAATTCCCGTCGACGACCGCACAATCCGCATAGTGCTCCACAGCGCCGACAGCATAGACTGCTGGCGTACATGGGTTCGTGACAACACCTGACAGTTGAGATCAATCGAAAAGGACATGGGCTCAGCCAGTCGTGAAGAGGTAATCTCCCATGATACCGTCATCTGCACGCGGTACTTGTCAGGCGTAACACGGTCCAGGAGTAGCGAGTTATGCAAGCTCGAGTCCCACTGCGTATAGATGACAATACTGCGTGTCCCATTGGCATTTTCCTTAAAAATAGGCTTCTGTGAGAGCCGCAATGGGATAAACGGCGTGGCACCGCTCATATCGGGTGTCTTTCCAGCTGCATCCAAAATCTGTATGCGGCCGACCTTGACGGATGACACGTCCTCCCATGGCAGAGCATCGCCCGAACTATGTGATACATTAATACCAATACGGCGCTGCAATCCCTGGTGCAGCTGAAACGTGCCGACATCGCCGTCACTGGTCTGAGTCACTTCTACAGGTACATAGCTGCCATTCTCGTCCATTTCCAGAATCTGCAAGCGAGCCAGCAAATCGTGCTTCTCACGTGTGTAGAACTGGGACTCGGAGATTCGCGCACCGCGATCCTTAGCCGACGGTACTGCATCTCGCATGTCGTCCCAGCTGAGCAGCTTGTCAAGATGCATCGACGATACCTTAGCAAATATAGCCACTCGCAAAGTGATACTATGCGGGCTAAACATGGGTACGCTCATGCTATGTACGCTCTCAAACCGGATGGGGAGCTCATCAAAGTCGCGAATCATCTGTGTTGTCGAAATGCCATCCTCTTCAGAGACCCCGGGAATAAATAGCTGGGCATGGACCTCCGTACCCTCGCGCTCCGGAAAGCCCACAAGCTCTTGCATCACGACATTGAACTTGAGCGTGTTAGTTGGCGCGCGTGCGTGGGAAGGTTCCAACGACAGCTTAATAGCACCAATAGCATGAGATGTGTAGGGCGACAGAACGTCCAGCTGAAAATCTTGCACGCGGCTCTCAAATACAGCCCGTAGCGGCACATCAACTTCGCCAACCAGCGTGTACTGCGGCATGCACTGTTCAATAAACGGATTGTCCAGGCTGAGATGTTGTGCATACTTGGGCTGGTCCAGATACTGGTATATCTGGCGCATCTGGCGGACACGGTCGTGCAGCTTATCCAGGCTCCATAAGTGCACCACACTATGCTTATGATCCATTACACGCACACCAATGCATGGCTTGGGCGCATCATAAAGCGCTGAATCGTCGCTATCGCCCAGCCCATTAAGTACCATATCATATGACGAGCATAATGTATGGCCGACACCAACAACTGTAAACTGGAACAAAATACCTTCCATCAATTCATTGGCCATAATCTGCGCTTCCTTGAGTACTGCCGCATTCTGCAGCACCATCTCAGCCATGCGAACAAAATGTCGGCCACGCCAGACTTTGATCGCCTCACGCGCTAATTGCATTTCCTCTTCCGACAATTTGGGGCTTGCTTTAGGCCGTTTGAGGGATCTAACTTTTCGATCTTGTCCTCAAACTTGGCTCGCTGGACAGCTAGCTGCAGCTGCATGTCTTCTTTGATCTGGCGCAGGGCAAGCTCCATGCGAACTTTTTCCTGTTTGATCTCCTCGACCTCGACGTGCGCAGCTTCAGCCGTTTGCAACTGAGTTTGGAACTCTTCCTTTTGCCTGTCGAGCTCCTGCTGCATCTCCTCACGAAGAATCTGCATCTTGTCGTCGATACTGTCGCCATTACCCTGTTTTGGTGTAGAAGGCACTGTCAAGGCAGTGTCTAGGGAAAAGTTGTCAATAGTGCCAGTTGACATGTACTTTTCACGCATGGGGTACGATGTAGACGATTCTGAGTCTTCCTCGCCTTCTTTAACAATGACTCGTTCAGTACGGGCACGTTGCACTGTCTCAAACAGTGCATTCAGCTCTTCGTCTGTCAAGCTGGCAAAATTCTGATCCGTGCCGAGAATAGCACTAGCGGCCTCGCGCCGGGCAAATGACCAGTCATTGTCACGCTTAGGGGAGTCCGGCCGACTATCGCTACCCATGTCGGAAAGAGCACGACTAAAAGACCGTTCATGGCCATGGCCGTGTCTGTGGGCAGAGCTGGGGGACCCCATGTTTGCTAGCTGGTTTGCTGTTATAGACTGGCGCAACAGACTTTGCTGGGCCCGCTCCTCGCGGGCTTCTGTGGGATGATTGAAGCGGAAAATGTGAAAGTCACCCAGGATGACTCGATATCCTGAGTGCAACTGCTTGGGCTCCGAAATGCGCTTGCCGTTGACCATGACCGAGGCACCCTCGTGGGGAATGACAGTAACCGTACCATCAGCAGCATTGTCGAAAACGCAGTGTTCGTGTAAAATTCGAGAGCCATTGAGACGGATATTGACGGATTGATCAGCGTTGGTTTCAACGTTTCCCACTGTAGTAGTGCCCGGTTTGAGGTTGTAGACTAGACACTCTGCTAACAAAGGATCGTCCGAGAGGTTAACCAGATGGGGCATTTTCTTAGGTGTAGTTAGCCCCACAAAGCCCTTTTCAATGCTGATTCCCAGCTCCTCGAGAGCAGCTTCACGCTCCTTTTGAATCTCCTCTGTCTTTTGGAGCTTCTCCTCCCACGTCTGGTTGAGGTCGGTGAGGAGCTTTTCGCTCTGCGTCAGCTGCTCGGCAATCTCGGCCTTGGAAACCTTTTTAGTGGAGCCGTCTGGAGTTGTGATAGTCACAAACTGCTTTTCCAGCGGCGTGCCTTCGGCATAGACTTCTTCTGGGGGAACAGCACTGCCAGGCCCACCCGAGCCGCCGCCGCCACCAAGCTTGTTGCGCAGCAAGGTAAGCTCTTCTTTAAGCTCGCGAATCATGCGGGCATTGGCGTCTTCGTTGACAACGGCGTGGTTCTTGATACGCTTGGCTGAATCGGCGTATCGTAGAGTACTCAGGGTTTCATCGTAGTTAATGTCAGCGGGGGATATAGCCGCAATCATGGCAGTCATACTGTTACCACCCAAGGAGTCCTTGAGCAACCATGTGAGGACAGAGTCACGATAGGGTACAGCATTACCACCAGCGCCTTTTTTCTTTTTGCCAGTGGACAGGTCGGCCAGGGCAGCAATGACACGGCCCAGCGTAGAAAGTGATCTGTTGATCTCTGCACCCTCTTTGAGACGAGCGCCAGTGGCACCGGTAGAGTTTGCTCGCTCGGAGCCTGCCAAGTCGACCAAACTGATCTTGGCAACTTTTTCCATGGCCATCTTAGTCTCGGCGTCGTACTTTTTCTGGGTTAACATGAGCGTGAAGACGGCATGACTTCGACTGGAGGTTTCGTTCATGTTGGTTGCAGCTACTGTCCGGGCTTTGTTGCCCTCATCCATGAGGTTTTCGATTTCGGCGAAGCTTGTGACGGCAAGCTTGGCAAGATCTTCGACATAGGGACCGGTTGAGGGGTGCTCTCGCACCTTCAGGTTTCCCTTTGTGGAGGGGTTGAGAAGATCGCGGACTCGTTCGTTGTAGATTTCCAAATAAGAGACTTCGACAGTGCATTTCCAGGATGAGTCCTGTTGCATCTCGGCTATTCGACGGAACATGTCTTGGCAAATCATAGGTGTAATACCGATTTCCTTCCCGTATCCCATCATCGAATATGACTTTCCGGAGCCGGTTTGGCCGTAGGCGAAGATGCAGTTGTTGTAGCCCTGGAAGGCATTGTCGAGGAGGGGCTGGCCCAAATCATCGAATAAATTGGATTGGCCTGCATAATTGGGGTCGTCGCGGTTGAAGGACCAGTATGACTTGTCGAAGGCAAAGGTCTTGGGGCCGGTGTCTTTTGCGCCCTTTGCATTAGGAGTACCAGTATCGTAGTTTGTGAGAACGGTCTGGTTGCCTTTCATTTCCACGATACATTTTGCGCCACGCTCGATTTCTGTAAACGGATTGAGAACAAGTGTTAGGCTTCATGTGTAACGGAAACCGTAGGGCAGAAGAAAGGGAGGGAGCGGGAGGGGGGGGAGTGCAGAAAGATGAAGAGGGGGAGGGGCCAGTATTATGATGCGTGAAAGATCAAGGGTAAATAGGTATATATGTATGGGAGTTCATACCTCTGCTGTTGAAGGGTCGACATCTTACGACGACTTTGATGTTACCGCCGGCCATTTTTGCGGTTTGTGTGAGGATTAGGAAAGCTTATGTACGTCGTGTGCGGTATGATGAGAGGGGAGAGGCGATAGACAGGCAAGAGAGAGGAGTGCACGGGCCCGAAGATGTGTCGTGATACTAGGGCGGAAATATGAAGGCAACAAATCGGAGGCGAAGGAGAGGGGAACAGGTATTTGAAGAAGGGAGCTGCCAAGAGCAGAAGAGAAATACAGGCAAAAAGCACCCAACAAAAGATATGAGAAAGGGTCGAGACTGTTTGGGAGATGAGAAGCGTTGTGATATTAGAATTCGTGACACCAGGCAGAAAGAAAGCGAGAAAAAAAAAAAAAAAGGCGAAAACAAGCAAAAAGTGGTATAGTCCAGCCAGAAGAGAAAAAGCAGAAAACAGGCAGAAAGATAGGGTGTTCGTTTCCGAAGTTTTAGTTCGTAGAAGGTCGTCAAGTCGGGGTCGTCAAAAGATAAAGGGAAGAAGAAGAAGAAGAAGAAGAAAAAAAAAAAAAAAAAAAGGGCTGTGAAGCCAAAAGAGTGGTCCAAGTCGAGGCTCGAGTTCGTCAGTGTCTGTTTATATTGGGAGAAAGATAGAAGATGGACAGAGTGGGGGACAAGAAGAGAAGTAGCACAGGGCAAAACAAACTGCTTGTCGTCGTTGTCGTGTTAGGATCTGGCTGTTGTTTCTTTTGCGGTGTTTGTCGTAAGTCAGTAGAGCCAAATCCAAAGGTAGAACAGGGCAGTTCGAAGCTGAAGATGGAAAAGAAGAGGAAACAAAAAAGAAGGGAAGGGGTTCAGATTTGATTCGCCAAGGCTGAAATGAAATTCAAAGTTTGTGGAGGTGGAGGCTATTAAGCGGATTGAGGATTCATGAGGTCAAGGCTTTTTCTTGCTGTCCAGCTGCTTTTGGGGCTGCAGATTAATAAACATACCAGCGCCAAAGTCAGAAAGGCGATAAAGACAGAAAGGAAGCTTGGGGCCAACAGCAAACAAACAAGCAAATAGCAAGAGCTTTGGGAGCCAGCAGCCAACGGCCGGCAGCTAGCAGCTAGCGGCCAGCGAGAACCAACCCAAACAAGGATGGTAATTTATGAGGGGTCTGGCGCTTTCAGAGCTTGATTTAGGTTTAGTAGTAGCTAGCTGTCTTGGTTGGTCTTGTGTTCTTGTTGATAGCCGTTCCTAGAAGAGGGGTGGGTGGCATGCAAATAAAGGGAGATGCGAAGGCGTAGAGAACGAGAGCAGCAAGGAATGTAAAAAAAGGAGTCTGTCTCTATATTGAGATGAAGGTTGTTAGCACCTTGCTCTGCAAATTGACTCTGATCGTCGTTTGCGCTCACCCAAGTCCAAGTCCAAGTCCAATTTTTTTTAAAGCCGACTTGTCCTGCAATTAAGCTTTAGCCTTTTCCTGTTCTGCCGCAATGATCCAACAATGCAGCTCATGCAAAAAAAGATGACTCGTCGATGTTCCGCTTTCAATGCTCTTGGCTGAAATGAATGTGTAGAAGACAAAGAAAGAAAGAAAAATTGGATGGAATGCACAATGGGAGAATGCCATTCATCAAGTCAGATATTTACTGCCAACTGCCTATTTCTCCAAACTAACACGCACGCTTATCGATTTTGAAGGCGGTGAAGGATCATCATCAGAGCTAATTAGGGTCTGCATGTGAGAGTATGAATACCCGGGAATTTACCGATAACCGATACGCCACACGAGTTGAGACGCCACTTTCTTGTACATCATGGGGTGAGTGGCGGCGGACCGAGCGTATAATTTGAAGAGTTAATGAAGCAGGACAGTTCACGATCACAATTACAGGGTAAACAAAATTGCAAGAATAAAAGGAATTGATATTATATCGAAGAAAAGATAGCAAACCCCGCCAATATGTAATGAAATAAAATCCAACAAAAAAACCTCCGATATACGATGAAAAAGCAGCAAGGAAACGCCGGAATGTAAGATACAATGTGTAGAAAAAGAAATAGACAAAGAAAATCGTGGGAATAACGAACGCGCCAGAAGCCAGTTCCATTCTGGGGCAGCGTCTAATGCGAAAGAAAAAGAAAATGAGAAAAAAAGAAAAAGGGAGCGTCTCACTGAAACTGAGTTATAGACAAAGGAAATAGGAAGATGTATGCAGTACATGACAAAAGATGCGGTCGAGATAGATAGGGAGCGAGTGTGGTAGAGTAGAGACAAAATAAAAGGGAAAGCAAAATATGGATATCAAAGATGCAATGGTGGCTAGGCAGTGGTCGTCTGAGCCTGTGGAAAAGATAGACAAGAAGATATAAAAAGAAAAGAAGAGAGTCCGAGTCTAGCCCGAAAATACAGCGCTCGTCAGGAACATAACTTCCGAGTCACTGCTTGCGCCCTCGTCATGCGAAGTAGCCGGGGTGGAAGAAGCAGAGGTGGAAGTGGAAGTCGATCCCGGCACAAATGCCACAGAGGGCAACAGCGGCAGGTCTGAGAACGAGCGGACCGATGCCGCCGAAGAAGCCAGCTGTGAAGATGGAGTCTGAAGCATCTTGGCACTGCGCGAAGTGGGAGTGGGCGGGGTCGGACTCTTGCGGGGAGCCTCAAACGAGCTTGATGACAGGACTTCATGGCTGCGCGAGCGCTGCACCTGGCGTCGCTCAGTGTCGCGCAGCTTGTGTACAGCGGTGGCAAGCTTGGCAGTCTTCTCCGAAGCAGGCGGCGGCGGCGGGGGAATGGCACTCTCTCCCTCGGTTACAGAGGCGAGACCAAACACATCACTGCCGGCATAAATGTAGATGCTCTCTGTCTTGCCGCGAACAGCATTCGGCCCTGATGCCGATGGTGGGGCTGGGAAGTTGATAGCCGGACGACGGATGCTAGAGCTGCGAGGCGGGGCCTGGAACTGGGTCTGGCTCTGCAGCGAGGCAGCGGCGCTTTCAGCAGCAGCACTGCGCAGGGCAGAGGCCGAGACACTACGGGAGATCTCGCGCTCAGAAGGCTGCGTGTTAAGCGGGGCCAGGGAAGGCTTAACAGGGCTGCGAGGAGGGGTGCTCAAAGTCGATGCATAGTGGTGAGAAGTGCTGTGGGCAAGAGACTTGGGAGGTGCGGTAGGCTGCATAACAGGGATCATGGCGGCAGCAGCGACATGTTCAAGCAGCTTCTGGCGAACGCGCGTGCGGCGGTTATCTACAGTGGCTATCTGGGCCATCAGGTCATCAATTCTAGCACCCAGCTCGCACAGGGCCTCTTCCTGGTGCGAAAGAGCGTCCAGAGAGACACGTGGGCGGGTGCGCAAAAGAGTCATGACGCGGCCTTGCAGGTTACGGCGTGTACCGCGCATGTTGAAGTACTCAGCGCCGAGCGTCTCGATGCGCTCGTCCAGAACACGCAACTCACGTGACAGCTCATCGACGTCGGAAGCACACAAGATCTTGAACCGGCAGGCCTGCTCGTGAGCTTGGGCGCGGAGGGAGAGAAGCTCTGGGCCAGACAGAGTGGCAGTGGCAGACGACAAGGTCATGCCAGTAGGAAGTGACTCAAAGGCACGGCGCTCACTGCTAGGCGAGCGCTTAGGTGAAGGGATATCAGCATGGTAGAAAGTCTGGGGATATGTGGCAGAATTTACAGAGGAAGCAATAGTAGAAACAGAGGCAGAAGTGGAAGTGGAAGTAGCAGTAGAAGTTGTAGAGCTAGAAGGGGACCGCTTGCGAGGACGGCCACGATCCATAATTCTAGAGCTTGCAGACGATTCAGAGAGGTCCCGGCTATGCAGTGAGTTATGGATGTGGTGGAGTGCAGAGGTAATTGGACTCTTAGAAGGCACGCTAGGGGGGCTTCCAGCAGGGGGGGTGGTGGCGCGTTCCCACTGATGGGGTGACGGGCGAGGTTCCTGGTTGTGGTGAACAGTCTGGGGGCTGCGGTGATCAGCGGGCGAGCCTTCGGGGCGGTAGGTGTAGTTGGAGGCATAGGCAGAGCTGGCACTGGAGCTTAGGCTAGAGCTAGCACTGGCGCTGGTGCAGCTGTCTAGCGATGAGCCATTGCGGAAGCGCGATGACACAGAGGCCGCAGAGCGCGCAGAGTTCTTGGGAATCATGAGAGGAGCGAGGTTCTTGGATGGTGAGTCGGAACGCTTGATAGAGGCAGCGCCAGCTAGACTGGAGTCTTTTGAGGGAGAAGATGTGGAGGAAGCAGCAGAGTTGACAAAGTCGACAATGTGTGCGCGCCAGCTAGAGCTAGGGCCGGATGCAGAGCGCTCGAAGGTGGGACGCAGGCCGGGAACAGTAGCTAGTAGGATGGGTTTGATGTTAGCTAGGAGAGACGGAGACCGTGGGAGAGATACTGTACTCACGTGAGTCCATGGCGGCTTCCTGGACGGTGGTCATGGGCTCTATCTCAGGCACATTGACCTTGCGTCTACGAGTGCTTCCGGAGACTGAACCTAGAGAAGAAGCAGGCGAAGAAGCGGTAGCGGGATCCTTGCGTAGACGGAAAGTAGCTGGCTGTGAAAGACCGTTGTCGGCAGTCTGGGTCTTGGAGAAGCAGCTCTGGGCCTTAGGGAACAACTGGTACTTGCGCGAAGCATCTGCGGCGGGCGAGGAGGCTGCGATGGATGCCATGATGACGAGGTATGACAGGAGAGAAGAAAAGAAAAGAGAGATAGAGAGGAGGTGCAAGAAAGAGGTACGAGAACTTGGACTGGTGAGTCTCGAGATGCGGTCCTGAAGAGAAGCTGTTGTTTGTAAGAGAATGAAACAAACTGCCAGAGCCCAAAGGAAATGATGGAAGAACCCAAGAAAAGAAAAGAAAAAGAATGTATGAGTGACTCAAGGCTCGCAATGAATCAGTGAAGAGCAAAGAAGAGAGTCTCCCAGGAGTGAAGCCAGAAGAAAAGGTGGATGTTGGGTTGTAGTTATAAGACAAGAGACGAGAGGCGAGAAGAACCAAGGACAGCGGGTGTTAGTTAGATTAACCACACACCCCTTTTCCGGGAGTATCACCACCCCCTCCCTCCCTCACCCTCCCCGGCTCTCATTTTGCCACGCCCCCCCCCCCTCTACCTCTTCCTAGAGGTCCCCTGGTTCTGGTTCAGCACATGGGCTCATGATACTACTAGGGACCCTCATCCTGTATGAGGGTTAAGGTGTAGACATGGATGGCACAGTCCATTAGGGTTAGAATAAACCTAGCTAAAAGAACAGTGTCCGTGCCCAGTGATTTTGAGTGAGACCAGAGAGGGCTTGAGGAAGAGGAGACGAAGACAGGGAGGACTTTATTGGGGGGGGGGGGGTTTATTGCGACAAATGAGGGAAATGGAAGACCAGAAAAGAAAAGAAATGCAGACTGAGGAGGGAAAAGGGAGAGAGAAAAGATACAGCAGTGAGTGAAGACGGACGAATAGTGAAGAGTCTAGCAAGAAGGGACGAGACGAGGCTGACGGATGCACAGTAATCAGCACACTGTAAAGCACACTGTACAGGACATTGCCGCAAACTCAACCTTTGCGCGAGTCCATCACCACACGACGGACGGTCCTGGCAAAGGGGAGAAATGGAGTAATAATTCGCAGCTGCGCACACGGCGGAGGGGAGAGCCTGGTCTGGTCTGGTCTGGCCTGGCCTGGCCTGGCCTGGCTTGTACACTCGGACACTCAATTAGCTGCGCGTTGGCTGGCTGGCTGATGCTGACGCTGACGCTGACTCGCACATTTCATCTCGTCTTTCACTCGAGATAGCAGAAATCTCTGTTCCTCCAATAGTCTTGCCAATAGAGCCGATTTTTCCGACTGGAAAAGAAGAAGCGGAAAAAAAAAGCGCCGATTGAGAGGTGAGTGGCTCAATAGCCTGGCTAGCATGAACAAGACGGAAAAATTCTTGCTTCGCTTCGGCTGGCACTCTTTTCTCTCTCCCTCTCTCTCGCTCCCTCGCGCTCGCTTTCGCTCTCGCTAGCTAGCGACCAGGCAGCCAGTCCCAACCCCATGCGTGCCTGTTTTTCCATCTAATGTGTGTGTGTCTCGTCTCCCTCCATCGCCTTGCCTTCTCTTGTCCGGTTCTCGCGTCTCCCGTATCTCTCTCCCCTCTTCTCGTCCATACGATCCCCAGCACTCACTAAGCCCTCCAATCTAGTCGCAACCGAGATCTCTCTACCCATGAAATCACGAAATCCAGCGCCCAGACATCCATTCTATTCCATCGTACGTTCTTCTGCTTCTTCTCTTCTTTTCGATTTCTCTTGTTTCTTCCCCTAACCCTACCATTCTCTAGCACCACAAGGGCCTTGGCATCAACTACCAAGACAGTCCGCGTCATTGTTCTGGCTTCCCATGTTCTCCTGATGAAAAGGAACATGTCCATGAGCAATAGCCAAGCCTTGTCGAGATCCGCACAAAAGGTCCTTTTCGGTGTTATTTTTATATTTGTTCTTCCCTTGCTTCTGTTCTTTCTTTTGCGCTTCTAAAAACAGGCTCGGAGAGTCTTCCCAATTGCACATCATCTTTGCTATTTTTTTTCGATCGGAGCAATATGACTGCAAATCAGTGCAAATCATCTCTATCTTCTGTAATATTGATGTCTTCTCTATGTCTGTGGGATAGATATCTGATCTCTGATCTCTGGTATATCTCAGGATGAATGTGATGCTGATCTTTGTTGTTTCTTCGTCTGCTGCTGATGCTGCTTTGCCTCTGGCGTTCTCCGGTGGGGGCGGGCGGGCGATGTGGTCGGTGCAAGAACAGAGCGAGCCGACGATCAAGCAACAGGTCCAATGGGCCTGGCTGTTCTTTGTCTTGGCTGGTAAGTCTGTCCTTAGTTTTGTCGGGGGCTGATCTTTGTTTCTCGTTGTTTCGTGTCCCTTGCCTCCGTGTGCGTGTCTGTCTCTGCCTTGTATCTTGTTTCTGTCTGTCTTGGCCTTCTCTCTCTGTGTCTCTGGCCTACGCTTCTCATAATCTCGTTTCGCGATATCATATCGTATCGTATCTCATTTTCTCTTCTCTTCTTGTTCTTTTCTTTTCTTTTTCGTTCCCTTCTTCTCTTCTCTTCCCTTTCTTTTTTTTCCCCTTGCTTGTTCCTTTCCGTCTGCTTCGTTTGCTGGTCGTCATAGTAATCTTCCCCCTATGGTTAAAGAGCCTGCATGTCAGCCTTGCTGGTGCTGTAGATACGCTGCAGGCTGCTGCAGGAGGATATTTGATAAGCCATAGTAGGTAGTAGTAGTAGTAGTAGTAGGCCTTGACTTGATGGAGCCTTGGGTGGGGGATAGCTATAGCTATAGCTAAAGCTAGGGCTTAAAGGCTGCCAGTGGAGGGGCAGGGGCGCGCTACAGGGCCTAAAGGCTGAAAAAATAACGGTAGATCCGCTGAAATACGGGGGCCCCCTTTGCTGTAACCGTAGCCACAGCAGCCGTTCTACCTGTTCAAACCAAGACCTAGCCCCCACTGAAGGCACAGGAGACACCCTGCTGTGAGCGGCCTGGCCACCCCTACTGCACCACTGCAATCCCTTGTGGCCCATCCAAATTTGCAGGGAGTCTTTTTTTTTTTCTTTTTCTTTTTTTTTTTTCCTTTTTCTTCTTCTTTTCTCGTGAAGCTGGAAGGCTCTTCCTTGCACAATGATCGTATCATATAGACAACTAAGTCACTCTCTCCCTGTAGATATATTCATTATATGAGCTGCTGTGCCTTTTCTGCAGAGACTCTACCTCTATAGACCCTATTTATTAAGCCCTATAACCATCACGGGCTCTCCTCTCCCTCCTCTCCCTGTATGAACTCCCTGTAAGTGAGCAGGTCTTACTATCATCAACCTTGGCAGACCCCCCCCCCCATCCTGAAGGAACAAGAGCTCAGCCACAGCAACTTCAAGCTTCTTCTTCTTCTCCTTCTTCTTCTTCTTTTCTTTCCTCACCTCCTCTTCCTCTTGACTCTCGCTCCTCCAACCTCCAAGTTCAGGAACAACAGCACGTGGAGCAGATCAAAATATGGGGAACAATACCTTTTCCTCTGCCTCATCCATCCACCCATACCACCTATAATGACCTTCATTAACTGACTACTGCATATATCCTTATCTGTTGGTGGTCTTTTTTTTTAGAAGCTTCTTGTATCAAGATAAAAGCCTCGGACCTCAGAGGGAATGTGTTACTGGAAAATCACCTCATCCTCCTCCAAGCCCAGGCCAGGCCCAAGGCTCCAGCAGTTTCATCTTGGTCGCAACAAACCTATGGGATGGCTATTTTAGGAGAGCCTTTGTTTCCAACTACTTCCCGCGCCGCAAAGTAGAGATCATGCCTTGGAACAGCAGGAGAGGGGAAATTCAAGACCAAGAGGCACCGGTAGGGGAGGAGGAAGGGACAAGAGATGACAAAACAGCAATGTGTCAAGGTATTGGATGACGAATGCGTTGTGGAAGAAGGTTGCTCTGCATAAAAGACTAAACTTTATGTTTTCACTACCCCTCTTCCTGCTCCTGCTCTGCTCTGCTCTGCTCTGCTTCCTCTGCCAAGCGGCCGCGTTCAAGAGCACATCTAGTCAGTTGAAAGTCAGCCGGCCAGCCAGTTAGCAGAGCATAGGACCAGCTCGAGGCATGAGCCAAGAGAACAGGCTCGTCCCCGCCTAACCTCTGAGACACAGAGTAATAATTGGAGGCATTTCTGTTGTGCTCAAGCTCAGATGGAGTGGAAGTCGACAGTGACACGCATTCTCCGCCTCGCTCGCTCTGACCTGATTTGTCATTTGCCTCTTCTTTCCCTCCCCGAGCTCCTTGCTATAAACCTCGTGTGCCTCTTGTAGCTCCTGGTCTCGCGCTGTTTTCTCTCGGCAGCGTGAACCGAGGGATTTGGGAAGGGGATGATGAAGAGTCTCCCCGTCTTTCTTCGCCTCCTCCACGTCCGTCTTATTCTCGTCCTATTTCCCTCCCCTCTTTCTATAGACTAGGTCTGGCCTCCCTCTGATACAACAAATCAACGTGTTCCTCGAAATAGAAATGCTCTTTTGGGATAGAAAATCTGCAAATCATTCTTAGCCTACCACCCACACAAGACCAGACCAAACTAAAGTTTAAAGCTTAGACCCGGCTTAGATGGGAAAGAGAAGAAGGCGAGACGATGACGAGCTTGGAGAGGTGGAGAAAGAAGGATGGGGAGATGGGGAGATGGGGAGATGGGGAGACAGGGTTTGCGGGACTACAAAGAGATCCAACAGAAGGGACATGGCTGCGCGTGGGCGGGCCTGTGTTGCAGACTTGCAATTATGGGTGTGTATGTGCGTTGACGAAGATCTTCCTGTTCCCACCTCCTCTTCTCCTCGCATCGATCAACTCGGCCATAGCTTTGTTTCCGTATGTCACTTGGCCCATTGCTCTCTGCTTGCCCCTTCCTAATAGCATCTATCTCGTCCGAGAGATGCGGGATAAACCCCTTCCGCCCTTCATCGAGGCTTTTTGCTCTGGTCGTCTCCTTCGTCTCACTCTCTCCCCATTGCTCTTTCTTTTCTCTTTCCTCTTTCCTCTTTCCTCAACTCTATGGCTCTCCTCCCCGCCCAAGTGGCTACGTGCATACTTGGATGAGATTCCTTGATGGACTCGCCGCTCGCGTGTACCATTGCCCACCTCCATTGCAATCGTCCATCATGCCCGCAGCAGATGGACATGGTATGGTGGGGCGCGGGCCAGTGTTCCGATATTTGCTTTGCCATCTGAGCGCTAGGATCGCCAAAGACAAAATGACGAGTAGAGATGGAGAGCCGAAAGATGTATGTCGCTGCAAGAGGAACAAAAGAGGCAGAGCACATGCACATGCACATATACACACATACACAGACCTCATACACACAGACTGCGTATCCACAAGGGGAAAGACAACTATATGCACACATTGAATGAATCATTATTGTCCCTCCGTAGCCACATAACGAAACTCCTGTTTGTCGACTCTCCTAATAATGCATTGACCCCTCGTGTTATAGTTCGCACGTGTCTTTCCCCTCTTTTTTTTTTTTATTTTTTATTTTTTTTTTATATTTCTTCCCTTGTCTCCACGATCATCTTGAAAGGCTGACTAATGGCTATCCTTAGGGTTAGTACCCTGAATATATCTACCTGACTACCCGTGCGTGCCGCCTTTTACCTCCATCCTGGCATGACTTTGCCAATATTATAAGAGATTCCTAGTAATGACAAGCACATAAGACATTAAGACATGCGCCCAAGCTTCAAATTGTCTCTTGTCTGTCTGGTACTTGCATATTCCTGATTGTTGGCTCTAGCTCTGGCTCTTCTTTGGCTTGGCGACTGGGCTTGGGTGTCTAACTGTCTCAGAGGGTTGAGGCACAGTCTTGTTGATTCAGTGCAGACAAAGGCAAAAGGTTTGATGCAAAGGCTGCCAAACAGTCACTTTGGTCTTGTTCTTGTCGCGGGCTTGACTCACACAAAGAGCCAGACACTAATGCATACGCACACACACACACACACACACACAGCATCGCCATCAGCTAGCTGCCCACCGCCCACTGCACACGTGCATGCGCAGACTTGAACAGGGCAAGTCTCTGGCCTTGCTTTGCCACTCCTGCCCTCTCCAACCAACAGCCATATATGAGTCAACACAATCTATGTCGTGTTCGGTATCTCGGAACACTCAAACTCCAAGTGGAAAGCCATCACTTTCCACTGGGACTAACTACACCGGCACGCCAGCAGAGACCAGGAAACATGAGTTCTCCGCCCCCTAGCGAAACAAGGGACAAAGCGAAGCGATTAGGTTGCCCATAAACCAGGGGCATCCCATCCTTCATATTTCTCTCACCTTCCCACCCATGATGCCATTGATTGGATTTGGAAGGAAGAAGAGGAAGAGGAGGAGGAGGAGGAAGAGGAAGAGTCTTGTTCATGATAACTGAGCACAACTTGAATCTCACACGCGCGGCAACAATCAACTTAATCCTACGATCAGGGGGGGCGTTCTCTTCTCTTCTCTTCCGTACTCCGAGGCAGGATTCTTGGCATATTTCAGGGAAGAGAACTAGCAATACGCAGCCAAGAAATTGGAAGCAATATCGGAGGAGGCTAATAAAGAGAGAGGTCTGCCAGCTGTGGACAGCTGCGTGATAGAGATCCATACAGCTGTCAAACCTCCGAAATTAGCAGACCCCGGGCCATGCATGGCAAGTTGGATTGTAATATCCACCGCTCAGAATGTCGCAGTCCAAACGTCAAAGTATTGTACCAACTTCGCGGGACAAGGTATAGCGAGACGGGGGAAAAGGAAGGACTCAAGTCGAACCGAGGAGAAGCCATTAGGCAAGGAAAGGGAGACTAGGGGATAGGGCGAATGTGTGTGAGTGAGTGAGTGGTAGAGAGGCCAATGTCGAGGAGGGAAGGGCGAATTTTACTACTGCATTGAATGCTGCACGAACTGTAGCTACTTCTCCGGTGAGGCAAGCCAAGCAATACACAGCCAGGCTGTTCCGGAGAAATAAAACACACAACTTCATTTGTTGGAGCCTCATTGAAAAGCCTGCGGCCACAGCCAAGATGGGATGGGTTCCCCCCTTCCCACACCAAAAGACAAGCCTCCACCGGGCGAATAAACTATTGAACCATGAGGCTCATAGCGCTGGAAGGAGGACGGCGTAGTAACAGATAGCGGGTTTTCCTCCTGTATCTTGTATCTTGTTCTGGCTTGGTTGGTTGCGGTGACAGCCTATCACTCTTTCATGCTGATCTTGGGCTTTCTCCTCTTTCGCTCTACCTCAGCTCTTGGGCCGCCGCGGAAAAATAAATCCTCTCTCTCTCTGGTTGGTGTTAGCGCCAAAAAAGGATCAAGGCTCTTCTGTAGTTGGCTTCAATAGACTGCTGCTGGCTATCGAAGCGAGGGAGGCAATAGTGACGGAAGAGGAATAGGGGATGATGGCAAGATGTTGTTGTTGCCACCACCACCACCACCACCGACTTGCAGTCACAAATCCACAGTCGCACAGCAAGCGAGCACAAAGCACAGCCTTCACTTTGACGAAAAGACACGAACACCCCCCAAGTTCCTTGCATCTCTTTTCGCATGGCCATATCCATTTGGGCCGTGGCCTACTGTTTAATGTACACTTGCTGGCCCGCTGGCCCGATGGCCCGCTCGCTTGCTCCCCTGCACCACCACTTTCTACCACCACCACCACCCCCGCATACCACTCTCTGTCTCTCTGTGAAGGAAAAGGAAGAAGGAAAAGACGATGAAAAACACACAGGCCTCTTCTTAGTTGTCTGTCATGTTCCAGTAGCAGGACTCTCACCGTTAGTTGACCCATCCACCGTCATGTATGTCATCACTTGACTGCAGGGGAGGGGCTCTTGGGGGGGAGGTTCTATCTCTCCATACTCTACCATTAACCCAGCCTAGCATCTTCATGTTCTTCTTGATGCTTTTTGCCACTAGATACTGAGCTTTCGACTGGTCCTCTTCCCCCTTCCCCCCCTGCCGGTCTAAACGAACCTGAACCTGTGAAGGTGGTGCGTGAACAAGCCCGGATAGCGGAGAATTTATCCTTAATCAAGGGGCCAACAAGCCACAAGAAACTTTAGTGTGAAACAAGAAGAAAAAAAAAAAGAAAAAGAAAAAAACAAGAGGAAGACAGAGACAATCTTCATCAATCAGCGCCGAATTAGTCAGTGGTTACGAGGAGGCCGGGGAATTTTTTTCTTTTTTAAAAAAAAGACCGAATTTTCCGTGAGAGTCATGAGAGAAAAACAAAGAAGATTAGGACGGAGGAGGAGGAAGGAGCGGCTGACGAAAAAGAAAGAAAAAAAAAGAATTGCTCACTACCAGGGTCGAACTGGCGACCTTCGCATTACTATGTATTCGGTGATGGAATATTAGTACGACGCTCTAACCAACTGAGCTAAGCGAGCGAAAGGATTTTTTTATTTCACGGAAAATGAACCGGCTGAGAAGGATCATGAACGGAAGTCCGGACTCCGGCGTTTTTTTTTTTCTTTTTTTTCTTTTTTAATTCTTTTCCAAACTCAAAATGTGTGCATCTATCTCGGAAATATGTCAAGGGAACAGTCTTTCACTTCACGATAGGACAAACAATGACGGAAAAACGTCATATCTCTGGCGTCGTTTGGCTCTACTGATCATGGTAACCACCGCATACATTCTCATTCGGAGTCAACCTGTGACGGAAGAAGATGGCATTCTCAACACGGCCTGCAATATGGTGTGGCCTTCTCTTGCCAGAGACATAGTGAAAAACTCACTACCCTACGTCTGGAGACCGGGTGCTATCCAAAGATTTTCGAATCGGCAACAGTGATGGTGTTCACTGAACAAGGAAAAGAAAAACACGGCAAAGAGCCATAGACTGGTATTCCCCTCGTCCCCGCTCACCTTGAGGAAGAGCTCGCAGAGAACAATGGCCCGAAGACTGGCCTCACAAGTAACCAAGTCAAACATGACCCAGTAGAACTACGTATTGGCGGTCTCGAGAAGAACTGCCACGGGCTTTACATATGACGTATGGAGCCACCACATGGTTCCCTAAAACATGAATACCCCGGAAGAGGTGTTTGGAGAGGGGTTGTGAGCCGCTCAGCTGGTCTACGAAACAGCAAGTCAGAACAACCTCTACAGAGTGACAGCTTCTCCAAATCCACAAACTATTTGCTAGAGCATGCCGTGGATAGCAGGAATATGGGCACTGACATGCAACGAAGACAACTCTCCATACCTGACTACAGCTGACGGGGCATTGACAAGGAAAATGGACTACTTCCACACCCGGTTAGAGACTCGGCAAGACTCCGACGAGGGGTAGGAGGAACAAGCCCAGCTACTAATAGAGAAGTTCAGCGAGAAAAAGACAACCAAGGCATACCTAAATCTGATCACCAGAGGATCATGAGATGTGAAATGGGCCTACTGAGATGGTTCACATAATAGCGGCGGAGACACCGGAGCAGGCTGTGGGTGTAGAAGATGGGGACTATGTCACCGAACAGATCGAGACGGAAGTGGCAGACCTACAGGGAGATGGTACTCTTAATGGGGTAGTACAACAAGTGCCAAGGAGTGACAAGAGCGCATGGAAACCGGCCTAGTCTTGCAGAGGCGCGGGGACGGAGGGAAGACAGGTTACTCCTTGAGTGTGAGGGATGGTGGAAAGAGCACAAACAGTATCGCCCACGTGGAAGTGATGTTCCCATCTAGTGCTTCTCGATGCAAGTTTTCGTGAGGACAGAGACGGGCAGGCCTGCAATCAGCCAAAGGAACGAGGCCACGAGTAGACGTGTAAGGCTCTCCCTACAAAGTCAAGGGAGCCCCCGTGCTGAAAGCCGGCAGTCCACATTCTAGACTGACTTATCACACGGTGACTAGAGGCCAAGAGCACCAGATAGATGATGCCGGGAATCTAAGGACATCAACTAAAGCAACGGCAGATAGAGGGCCATTCCGGCTGCAAAGCCCGAGTATCCGACAGTCATGGGGGGATCTTTGAAGTTGTTGACGTTCGCCTGTAACTGATAGTTGGACACAAAGAGCGTTATACAGTGGCATCACACAAGTAAGACGCTCTAGAGCAAGCGATCGCATTGCTTTGTGAGAAATACCGAGGAAGAACACATTAACTGGAGCAAACAGACAACCTTTTATTCTTCTCTTCCTTTCCGTTCTGCCACCACTCCATGAGGCGAGTAGGAAGTAAGAAGCTTGCTGGGCGAGACCATCTGCGCCTCTCTCTCCGACTGCGTTGATTGCCACTTCCGAGGCTAAGAGTGTTTTCAGTGCCTTGAAGAGGAACTGGCTCATAAGAAAACTGAGCCAGTAACTGCGGCCAGAACTCCTATATACAGAGTAGTGTCGCTGGGCTCGGTATATGTATACACCAGATATGAGATTTCCGGCCTGGAAATAGGGCTGCCAGTTGAAGACAGAAGCACAACCGTGAGCGTAGCAAACAGGACAAAGTGGTGGGACATCGACTCGGGCTTCAGGAAACAGTATGAAAAGCCATTAGCTGGTTCGAGAAGGGGCAGGTTTTGTGAGAGGGTTGGGCTTTAGTTGAGGCTTTCTTCACTTGTTGGTGGACTTCCCTTGTACAGTGTTGTCACCGGGTATTCTGAAACGAGACTTGCTAGAAACTCTGTTACGAAAAAGCTCTGCTTTGACTGCCAAAGATTCCGGCAGCTAGCCGTATAGAACGGAGAACGCTCTTTGGTAGTGCCGGAGATGGTCAGATTGATTCCCGAGCTGGCCAAGCCCCGCCAGTCTCGACTCACCAAAGAAGCACCATAGGAGACAGCATAAACGACCAACAATGCTGGCATTTGCACTGAACAGCCGTTGTCGTACAGGACCCCGAAGCCTGAGGCTCTGCAGTTTATACCAAGGTCTTCGTCGTCATAAGCATGTGGTGATTCAACAGGTCATGAGGCTATAATGAGTTACCATTGGAGAACATTCGTATAGTGTGTGTTCTTAAAAGCATCTTAGTTGAGCTTGTTTTATCTACTTGCCGTTTTACACCATCATCGAAACGAATATCCATTGTTCGACTCCAAAGCGAGGGGGGGGGGGAGGCGGAAAGGGACAGACAACAAGCAGATGGATGAGGATATGGTTAAACGAATACTCGAGCTGAGCTTAGCCTGAATGGTTCTTTCCGGGTCATAGTCACGGACGAGACGACAGCTGTGCACTCAAGAAGATAGTGGCCTCAAATATATGCTATGCCTCTTGCCACGGATAGATATTCTGTAGTAAGTAGGCTTGCTGATATCATAGTACATACACATTGTAAGGATGCACCGAGTGTCCTTGCAAGAAGAAGAAGAAGAGGATCGATTTGCGGTTTCTTGGTTCTGCCTTCTCCATCTCATTGTTGATCAAAGTGCACATATCAACTGATCTATAAGTGCTCGGACTGGACAAAAGGCCCTTGTGCTGGCGAGAGTATCTGGCTTAGACATGGCCCAAGGGCAGCAATCTAGTGACTTCGACCACCGTGCTGCTTTTTACACATTGTCATTACTTTAATCTCAAGGCAGGCCAAGGCCGCAAGACCCATGCCTCCAAGATAGATACTAGCTATGCATATTTCAGTCACCAGACTGAAGACAGGCTTAGAGAAGGTCATACATCAGTCAGGATTACTACAACAGCAGAAGATGGCGAGATATATCACCAACGCGTATGTCCATTTATGGTTATATAGGCTGTTTACTCGTCAGGAAGCTGGAGAAGACATAGCCGAAACCACCAGTCATTGCAGCTGTAGATATGGCAAGCTTTACGAGGTGACCATGTTGCAGTCTAAGGGGCAAGACTGAGGCTGCTTGATGAGACTGATAGTCCGGGGACAAGTATTGGTGCGGTTATTATTGGTCTGTATGATGCATTTCCAGAGCAAGGGACGCTGATATCCCACATAGAAGCCCAAGAACTTGAGAAATTATATTCACGAAGTGTGGGTTGACCATTGTCTTGAAGGCTGGTCATGGATCAGGAAACTAGATAGCCCCCTTTCACAAGGGGAAGATGAGCAAAGCTCGGATAGCTATACCAGTACGTAATCTATTCCTCCCACGAAGACTGTATTATAGCCAAAAGCTGGTAACGAGTGAGCTTTTGGAATCTTGTACACAGACCCCTATGTGCTCTGTAAGGATATATCCGGGTATATATATAGGGTCTCTCCTCCCTCCGTGATAGTCTGTCTCTGTTCCAGTCCCACACACCTACTTATACCTACAGTAGTTTGCAATTTCGCTTCTACTTGGTGCTTGTTTCTGGCATCTCCGTCTTCACACGTCTCTCGACTTCATTTCTACCACATCCAAGCCAGCAAAATGCAATCCTGGACTCTTACCTTCCTCCTCGCCCTTGCTGGCACTGCTATTGCACTGCCTGCTGTTGATGTAGATGTAGCCAACACCAATAGTAAACTTGCCGCTAGACTGATGCTCTGCCAAATCGAGCATGGTATATGTGTGTGCAAGGGCCCTGGTGGGCTTCCGTATGTTACAGAGATGCGCCATTGCTTATGAGATGGCCAGGCTGATAGAACTTGGTCTCTGGCAAAGGGCCTACTTTTGATCAGGCCGGCTATCAT
Organism: Ceratocystis albifundus; assembly: GCA_002742255.2. NCBI lineage: Eukaryota > Fungi > Ascomycota > Sordariomycetes > Microascales > Ceratocystidaceae > Ceratocystis > Ceratocystis albifundus. The sequence continues at coordinate 2,353,603 of MAOA02000035.1, read as the reverse complement.
CTACTTGTTCATTCCCGATCCCGAGTGGCTCACACAGTGGAAGCTTTACAAACGTCAACGTACATCATGAGCGAGCGCCTCAATCTTTTACCAATCAATAAAGCGTCTTATTAATGAAAACCTCCGGCTATCATTCTCTTCTCCAAATATCAATATAAACCTGACATGTTTCTTGTATTATGACTAGTTCCGCCACATGTTATACATTGTCTTTTATTCACTGGTCTCGACTCTACTTGATCACCGCCTTTTGATGATTCATTGCCTTTATCCCCTGGTGAAATGACTAGAGCCATTTGAGAATGAATCCTGGAGAGCCGCTTTGACGCCGCCTGATTTGTCTTTCAGGGTATTCAGATCAAAGAGTGGTCTCAAGTATCGTCTTTGGCGTCCTGGGAGTCTAAGAGTCTGGAAGCCTGGCCCCCTCCTCGGGCGGTGTCGACATAACCACGATAAACGGTGAGATGGCGTTGATCGTCTGAATGGGAGTAGCCTATCCTGCCGAGGCTCACGATGATCTGCGCTTCATGCAACCAAGCATGTGCATAACACGACAAGCCAAGTTCGTCCAGTCGATGTGCTGAATATACCGACGAGTGTGATAAAGACTGAGTGAGCGCTGTCGTGAGGCCCCGAAGCCATTCAGGAAAGTGTCAGTCTTGAACGCATTGTTCCTTCTTTTGATACACTTGCAACCATGGTTGAGAGAAGTA